>CAOGCB010430177.1:0-15502 GCA_948266635.1 Cnidoscolus chayamansa | reverse complement strand
CCAAGGGCATGGAACGCTAAGCTGGACAGTAGCTTGAAGTCACTCAAATTCAGTAAGTGCTCATTTGAACACGCAGTATATATGAAAAAAGAAGAAAAAAATATTACTGTAGTGGGGATATACGTTGATGATTTAATTCTCACTGGTTCAAATGAAAAACTTATTGAGAAATTTAAACAGGAGATGATGGGTAAATTTGAAATGAGTGATTTAGGTTATTTAAGTTATTATTTGGGAATTGAAGTGAAACAGAACTCTGATTGTATAACTTTGTGTCAAAAGAGTTATGCAAGCAGAATTCTTGATAAAGCAGGAATGGCAAGTTGCAATAGTTGTCATATTCCCATGGATCCACGAAGTAAGCTTAGCAAACATGATGGAGAACCTCTTGTGGATGCCACGGAGTACAGAAGAATCATCGGCAGCTTGAGGTATTTAATTAATACTCGTCCTGATTTAGCTTATTCTGTGGGTATTATAAGTCGTTATATGGAGACTCCCAATGTATCACATATGAATGCTGTAAAACAAATCTTGAGATATGTGAAAGGTACAGTTGGGATGGGAATTGTGTATAGGATGAATCAGGACATGGAGAAGCTGGTTGGCTATAGTGATAGCGACCTAGCAGGTGATGTCGATGATCGAAAAAGTACGTCAGGTATCATGTATTTTCTTGGTGAGAGTCCTATCACTTGGGTATCACAAAAGCAAAGGGTAGTTGCATTGTCTTCATGTGAAGTCGAATATATTGCAGCAACAGGGGGTGCATGTCAAGGAATTTGGCTTGCTAAATTGATTGAAAGCATGAGGGGAGACAATCAAGTGAAACCTGTGTTGAAAGTTGACAACAAATCTGCAATTTCATTAGCCAAAAATCTAGTTTATCATGAGCGAAGCAAACACATTGATACCAGGTTCCATTTTATACGAGAATGTGTTCAGAATGGAGACATTGAGCTGAAGTACACAAAAACAGAAGTGCAGCTGGCTGACATCTTGACGAAGCCACTCGCACGACCAAGGTTCTTTGAACTTAGAGACAGGATCGGTGTAAAACAAGTTTGAGGGGGTGAATGTTGAGATCAAACTTGTATTTTCCTATCTGTTATTAGTGGTCCCAGTAAATCTGCAATATTTGCTCAGTCAATTATTTTAGCTATTCTTTAGGCTTAGTGACATTAGTGGCTGGATAATAGCAACAGACAATAACACTTCCTTGTACAAAAGAGGATGGATGTTTTAGAAGTTTTTATCGAGTGAAAATACAATAAGCTCTTTTCCTCTATTTTCTTCCTCTGTTCTACTCTGTTTTACAGTTCAAAAACAGATTATTTGCTTACAATTGGCTAGCGAAGCTCTGGCCATTAAAGACAATAGGACCAACTATACCATCCATGTACTTAGACAAGCAACTCCAAGATGATAAAGACTATGGTTTCAGTATCTTCAAGCCAAACAATGAAGCTTGCATGAATTGGCTTAATCATAAGCCAAAAGGGTCAGTTATATATGTGTCTTTCGGGAGCATGGCGACGCTAGGAGCTGAGCAAATGGAAGAGCTCTCTTGGGGTTTAAAAGGGAGTGATTGTTATTTCTTGTGGGTAGTGAGAGCATCAGAAGAGGCTAAACTCCCAGAAAAATTTACAGAGGAAACTTCAGAGAAAGGTTTGGTGGTGAGATGGTGTCCGCAGCTAGAGATCTTCGCACATGAAGCAGTGGGATGCTTTCTGACACACTGTGGATGGAACTCAACCTTGGAAGCTTTGAGTTTGGGAGTGCCAATGGTGGCGATGCCACAGTGGACAGATCAAAGCACCAACGCCAAGTATATCATGGATGTTTGGAAAATGGGAATAAGAGTTCCGATGGGTGAGAAAGGGATTGTTGG
This sequence comes from Cnidoscolus chayamansa, assembly GCA_948266635.1. NCBI lineage: Eukaryota > Viridiplantae > Streptophyta > Magnoliopsida > Malpighiales > Euphorbiaceae > Cnidoscolus > Cnidoscolus chayamansa. The sequence continues at coordinate 13,611 of CAOGCB010430177.1, read as the reverse complement.
ACGAGATGCTATAAGGGATTGTATAAAAGAAGTAATTGAGGGAGAGATAAGGAAAGAGATCCAAGAAAATGCAGAGAAATGGAGAAAACTAGCCAAAGCAGCTGTAGATGAAGGTGGAAGTTCCGACAAGAACATCAGTGAGTTCGTCGGAAATTTGTTTCACCGTTCTAGCAATTAATTGTCTGTAACGTTCGTCTTCCTACCAACTTGGATGTTCTCACATTAATGTCTTGTAATTTTAATTATGTTTATTCCATTTTACTCATATTTTTAATTTCTTCATTCAATTTCAACTTCTTTTTTTTTTAAGAAAAAAAAAATAAGAGGTTAATTTGGATGGAGTTCTGGTTCCAAGAGCCAAACAGTTTAAATATTTGAGCTCTGTGTTTCAAAATGAAGGTCGTATAGACAAAGATGTGGACCACAGGATACAGGTAGAGTGGATGAAGTGGAAGGGAGCATCAAGGAGTCTTATGCGATAAGAAAATACCATTGAAGGTGAAAGGTAAATTCTATAGGACGGTTGTTCGACCAGCGATGCTATATGGTAGTGAGTGTTGGGCACCTACAGGGCAACATATTCATAAGATGAGCGTGGCAGAAATGAGAATGTTAAGATGAATGTGTGGCCATACTAGATTGGATAAAATTAATAATGAGCATATTCGGCAGAAAGTACAGGTAGCGGAGGTTGGTGATAAGGTGAGAAAAGGAAGACTTAGATGGTTTGGGCATGTTTTACGGAGACCTCCCAATGCGGCGGTCCGCAAGGGGGAGAACCTGATGGTTGATGGGGCTAAGAAAGGTCGAGGTAGACCTAGGACAGTTTGGAAGGTAGTAATAGACAGGGACTTGCGAGCCTTAAATATTGATACATATTTAGTTAGTAATAAACTTGAATGGAGGCGTAAAATACGAGTAATGGAAGGAGTGTGATTGGGTTATTACCTGAGAGCTTATTTGTTAGAGGATTCATACAGCCGACCCCAACTTATTTGGGATTAAGGCTTTGTTGTTGTTGTTGTTGTTAGTTTTTTAAGTCCATTTGATCTATAATTATCAGAATTTCAGTTTTTATAGTCCGAGTGATAATCAAAACAAATTTACTTTTTACTCTAAATGTAAAATGACGCATTATGAAGCTCACAAGCATAATACACACTCAAAAAATGAGAGTGAGAAATTTATTTTCATCAAATGTAGATCTAGGGTATTTATAGAGTTCCATCTCTCCTAATTAGGATAGGATAGGATAGAACTCTATAATGTAGGAAGACAACTACTACCAAAATAGAAATAAACTTATCCTAACTAGAATAGAATTTATAAACTAATCTTGACTAAGGTAGGATTTACAAAATAACTTCCTAAATAAAATAAAATACTCTAAAACTAATCTAGAAATAATAGTAAAGCTAAATAGGAACTCTAAATAATGTAGAAATATAATATCATCCTCCCTCACTTAGAATAAATCCTCCCTCGAATTTGAAAGTGCAAGAGAATGAGAATTTTCATTGGAGAAACATGTCATGTCAATTTCTTTAATGAGATAATCCATAGAGAATTGAGCTAATAAGAATAAAGAGTGGGGAGGAGATGCTAGAGACAAAGAGAAGGGTACGTGCAGGGTGTACTCAGAAGGACCAAGGAAAAGACAAAAGGGAATGAGGGGCCGTTACAGCAGGACATCATTGTTGACAGGGGGACCAAAGCATACAGCGGAGGTAAGGCAGAGCATCCTATTGCAGCAGGTGTCCTTAATTGACGGGGGACCACGACGTACCGCGGGCTGTCTTTTTGTGTAAGGAGGGGGCACCACCAGCCTATAAAAGGAGGGGAATAGAATAGAATCATACACAAGTATTCTCTGAATATTGTAACAGTTGGGCATTCCTAAGAATGTGGTTTCCTCATGTAAGCTTTTGCTAAGGAAAAATATTATGTTCTTCCTCCTAATTCTGGTTACTATTCTCTTTCTTTCTTTTGTTGTTGTTATCATCTCTATACTTAACACGAGCAAAATGGTCATGAAGAGCTCAAAACCTTCTCTTATCATCTTAGAAGTACCTAGAAAATAACATCAATAGAAAAAAAAAATCATATAGTTGGATAAATCTTGAATTTTCATCATCTCTATGGTTGGAGTTTCTTCTTTCCTAGGACACTTGTCTTCAAACTCTATCATCTATCATAGCAAAAGAAAACATAGTCAAATTTTCTGGCTCAAATTTTCCAACTTAAGTCTCCTCAACTTCAAATTGAATTTCAGATTCAAGTTCAAGACGACCTCTTTCTTCCTTTTTCATTGATAAATGTTTGAATTGGATTTCCTAGCACTCATTTATTAGGCTAAAATGTATTTGTGTTTCAATTGAAGAAACTTTCTCCTCCACTATAGAAGTTCTATTTACTTGTTGGAAATATTGTTTTTCTTGAAATAAAATTTTCTCACAATCCAAAGGCAAAAATTCTTGTTCCAACAAATATTTCATAGTGTACTATGTATAAACTAGTCTTCTCCCTTCCTCTTGCTCATCTAGATTGCAATCACTCCCACCATTCAAAAGCACCATCTCTTAAACGACATGCTACTAATTTAACTTGTTTTTCAAACGACACATGATCAAAGAATTCTTTCGCTCGTGTGATCCACTCTAAGAATTCTTCTATGTTTAGATTCCTATAGAAATAAGGAATATCAATCCATGGGCTGCACCATCATCTATTGTTCGCACAATTCCTGTTTGTATTGATTCCAAAAACATCAAGACAAATCTCAATTTCTTCAAAGTGTCTCTCGATAGACTTGAACCTAATATCCATATATTGCTCCCACCATTGCAACTTTTCATCCCTATAATATAGGGAGTTAGCTGCCTAATCACAGTAGCAAGAATCACCACTATCACCTCCACCAAGGTTAATCATCTTGATTGGAGTGATTTTCTCCGCTCTGCACTCACACATGAGAATGAAAGCAAAGAGATTCTCTACCAGAAATTTCTTTTCATCAAAAGACTGCTAAATACATATAGATCTAGGATATTTATAAAGTTCTAACTCTCCTAATCAAGATAGGATAGAACTCTATAATTTGGGAAGGCAACTCCTACAAAATAGAAATAAACTAATCCTGAGTAGAATAGGATTTAAAATGACTTTGAACATCCTAAATAAAATAAAATACTCTTAAAACTAATCTAGAAATAATAGTAAAGCTAAATAGGAAGTCTAAATAGTATAGGAACATGAAGGACATAATAAATCTCAAGCAAAATATAAAATAATTGCTATCCCTTATATACAGCGGCTGTATTATGGAAAATTTCTGGCCTTTGAGGCCCTTTTACTCTCCCCATCGGATTGACACTAATGAGCCCTGCATCAATCTCTTTCCCTTCATCATCTTTTCTTCCTTTCTTTCTTTTCTTCAATATCTCTCCTCATCTCTCTCTATTTTGCACAGTACCTGATGAAATGAAGGTGCAACATCTAATTACTCAATGGTGATGAGTTTGTAATATCCAGAATTCTGGATTGCTTGGTGGCAGCGATATTCATGGATTTTTTTTCTTTCCCTTATTTCTAAAATTTGCAATGATTTTGTAAGTTTGAAATTTGATGTTATTGTTTTTTTTAATAGTCTTTTTTTGTTTGGGTTCAATTCATTTTCCTAAAAGTTGTAATGTTCATTTCTCTCTTTTTACGAGTTATGGGTAGATAATAGACACATTGTTGAAAGATATTTACTTGTTTTTTGGTAATATGAACTGTTATGTTTCTTTATTGGCGTTTTGCGCATCAAAATTTCAAAGACAACAAATTGCAGAGAGACCTTGATTGTATTTCTGTTTTTTAGTTGATATAAATTGTCTAAGAAAATGGCCCAAAATAAGCTCAGTTCAATGAAATTGGTCTTATCTATTACTCAGTTAGGTTCAATTTTCTAACAGATTTATTATTTTTCAATTTTTCAGACAGAATTGAACTGAACCAATGATGCACACTCCCTAAATAAATCCTTTCATGTTCATCGATTAAGGAAGGCTTTCACCTGTACTTCGTGCAGCCAGTATGCATTGTTGTATATTTATTATGTTTATTTGGAATTCTCTTGCATTTTTTAACTTCTTTTTCTTTTTCGAAATTTGGGTAAGAATATAGAAATTGGGAAAATACATTATGTATCTTGATAATTTTGTTCCAGTTCTAATAATTGCGCATATTGCAATTTGAATATTATGCACAGAGAGAAATTGGGAAATTTTTTTAAAAGGACCAGATCAAACTGAATTGAAACAGTTCAGTTGGTCGGTTTCTGCAGCCATCTGGTTCACTTAATTCAGTTTGGTTCCAGACATCACTGTCATACACCTTACAAGTCTTCCCAGTCTTGAATAAACTGTTTTCAACCGTACCTGAATCGGCTCTAATGGTACACTGATGGAAATTATATTTTCGGGAGCAACCAAAGGCTTGGATTGTCCCTCTCCATCACATTCAACAAGATCCAGAAAATTTTAATAGGAGAATTTACTATGCCACAGAATAAGAGTCTTACTTGCATCATTGACAGTTGATTTGTAGTGTAAGTTGTCTCAATTCTGCTTTCCTTCTGCAGTCCATGAATTACAATTTCTTCAGAGGTAATAACACAGAACATCAAGCATGCAAAGCCAACAGTAAATATATGGAAATGAGCTTACCATCAACTGAAACCCATAATGTAGAGCAACTCTCTTTACATCCTCCAAACTCAATTCAATGGACATCTCCTGAAGTGGGGAAATAAAAAATAAAATAAGAGAAACCAGAAACATAAACCGCTACATATCTTGAAGATAAACAGGCAAGTCAAGGAAATGAAACTTACATCTTGCCCATAAGAATCTGCAAAATGATACAGTAGAGGTCCCAAATTTATCCAAATCTGTCATTGGTTAGAATTCATCAAGTTAATTCAAGCGCTAAAATCAAGGAATTTCAGATTGATCCAAAAAAGAACTTACTCCTCCATCTTTTAAAATCCTTGATATGATCTCAATGTATTCAATAATGTTGTGTGCCGTATCAATAAAAAAACAAGTCACAACTGCATCCCATACTCCTGTATGCAACAAAAAGTACTGTCATAAGGTCTCAATACAATTTATGTTGCAGAATCAATAAGTGGGTGCTAATGCTCACATGAGTCAGCATGAACACTACGTCAAAAGATTAGAAGTTCAAAAGAATAGCAGGGAAGATCTTTTGGAGGCAATCCCTTCCAAGTTCCAACAACATGAGACTTACAATTTCAGGCAAAGAGGCAAACCATGCTATCAAATGCTTTTTAATGCCTTGCGCCTATAAAAGTTAAAAGAGTCGGGCTACACTTATAGAGTCAGGCCAAACATAGTGTGGCCCGCCTCACCACTCCCCTCACAACGGAAAAACAAAATCAGGTTCGACTAATTCTTGGTTATCAAAGAAAAATAAAGAATATCAGGTTCATATAATTCTTAGTATTCAAGCTTTCCTCGGGCTTGCTCTAATTGAAAATACTTGGGTTGTGTTTTATATTGATTTTCTAGCTCAAAAAGATTTGCAACAGACATTCATATGATATATTATGAGGTCAAACTATACATATTTTGCTACAAAAGTACCATATATAGCAACATGTAGGTTAAGACACCATACACCTAAATTAATAAGCAAACTCTACAGCAAATCATCATAAATAAAAAAATTAAAAATCATTCACAAATAAAGGTGCATATATATTCCACTAAATTTTGTTGTGAAATTAAGCATTAAAAAGATCAAAACTCATTCTGCTTCAACTCCATAACTCAATTGTGCATTAGAAGATAGAATTTGCATGCAAACAGTGCATTAAGTTTTTGTCACTAGTGGCACATCCATTTAAAAAATTATAGAAAAATGTAGTCACTTTAATTCACTCACCTACTTGACTTGGATCACTGTACACTTCAACAAAGTCTCCACCACACATGGAGAAACCTTCAGTAATCCCTGCACTGCTTGCAAGAAATTCAAAAAAGATCTTAAGAAATAATAATAAAGGATAGCTCTCAAAATAGAAGCCAATTGCAAAAACCAGAGATTCTTGAAAATTTGATGCATCATACAGATGTAAAATAATAAATGTATTATTTCAGTAGTGCATTTTTGCTTCTGGTTCCAACATGCAATTAATCTATTTAAACTTCCAAGGATAAATAATTGAAAGAAAAATATAATGGCCCATATCATTGTGTGGTCATAAATAACAAACTAAAGAAAACTTCTTGACAGGCATAATGATAAATGAAAGACATCGATGATGATTTTACTGTCTTGACTCTTGAGATCCCATAACAACATTTCGCAGGTTCAATGTTACATTACAAACAATTACAAAAATACCATCCCACTTGCAAGAAACAATCAAGAACCTCAAGTGGGCAAAATTCATAAAAACATAAAACTATAAGTTAAACAAGCTGATCTTTCAAAAACTTCATAGATATTCTCATCAATTTTAAACGACAAGTGCCATAAGGCCCATACTCATTTTCTAGTATCCTTATTCAACATGGATGCTCAAGAGTAGGGTACAGACTAGACTAGAGAGAGTTGTAACCAGATAATGTCCAAAGCTTTTACAGATCAAGAAAGAAACACAAACAAAAATATGAATACCTTGCTGGATGAATATCAGGTATTGAAACAGGACGAAGCTGGTCACTGTCCGAAAGTGAATTGCAATTGCTGTGGATCCAAGGATATATAGTCCACTCTCCAGCAGTCTGAGTTCTAATAACACAAACCACCCATTATAAGAGAGAAGTTAACTATTTCATAGATCGACTATTGTTTTTAAAAAAAATGCATAAACAAGCATGATCACTAAACAAACATTAGGAAGTTCTTACTGATTAAGAATAAAACTTGAGCATATCATCATATAGTATGAAAATTCATTTCCCTGGCTTACAAAACCTGTTCCATTATAGAAGACAAGGTCAGAGTTGAATGAAGTTGAATTAAAGTAGACCTATGGCTAATTAGCATCTGATACATACCCAAACAGGAAATCTCCAAGGCCAACCGCCCAAGACCAGCACCAGGAACTAAACAAGTAGGAGGACTGTTCAATAGAATTACAGTTAGGAAGTTGAGTAGTTAATTAACAATTCAAACAAAGAATGAAGCAGAAGTATGTTCCACTTATCCAGAGAAGAAGCTATCCATAATAAGAAACAGAAAAAAAATAAAAATCAAGCACCTTTCCTTGCTACGGTTAGGAAATAAAGAATCAAGCTCATCAAGAATAGGCTTGTAGCACTGGTCACGTTCTTTTTGTCCCTGGACCAATTAATAACAATAGATGCACATAAATAGCAGATATCACAAATATATATATATATATATATATATATATATATATATATACTAGAGAGCTACAAGAAGTGAAGCATCATTACCTCATCTGCCCAATCTCTTACGATATTCCTTATTATACATCGGACCTGTAAAGGGAAAAATTAACTCAATTCTATGTATATTACAGAATCCATCTAAAAGGCATCTGTGAAAAGAAAGAGATTTGAAGGGTGGGGGGGATGGTAGGTATACAGCTGATGATACTTGTATCAACAATAGAGGCCTAATAGATATATATGTGTGTATTATGGGAATGGACATAAAAAGGCATGATAAAATTATAATGTGAGCAATAAAGTACTCATTCTAATCACTTATTAATAATTTATAAATCCAATTATGTAAATCCTATTTGCTAATAAATCCTTAAAATTTTTAAATTATTTATGCATAAAAGTTTGTCTGAATTCTATTAGGATTTTATTAAACTAATAAAAAAAATATTCCTATTATTTCCTCCAACACAAAACTGAAGCCAAAAATATTCAACACTTCCATGTATGCCAAGTTTTCACTTGTCTCATAAAGATTACAGTAGCCAAGAAGACTCATCCAATGAAAGCCCTACTATCTGGTATCACCAATTCTAGCAAAGTATCTAATAGTTTTGGTCCTGGAAGTCCAATGAGCACAGGAGTCCTTTGGTGGCTAAATTGTGAAGTTGTTAAATTTGTTGTCTGACACTTGAAAAATAAGGGATTTGCAATTGCCAGCTATCAGTTTTGCACAGTACATTGTAATGCAGATTCTGAAAGATTTATAAAATAATGAATGTTTCTAAATCTCAATTTGTCTATAAGACATTCGTGTGTATCTTACATGAGCAAGTATGATAGATTCTAGAGACTTTCACAGAAAATACATTCATTCAGACACACACACACACACACACACACATACATTCACGTGCATATATATATTTCAATATCTTATATGTATATCAATATTTAAATTACTATTATCCTTTAGTTCACAGCAGTTATAAATTTTTCAAATTCAACTGAATATAATTTATTTAGTTTGTTCCAAAGTGTGACATTATAGTCACAAGCATGCTGCCGTCTTGTTGCATGTATGGAACTTCATATCCTATAACTTCACTATTTCACACTGGAATGTTTAAAATGTGAAGATGACAAATAGATGTTCCATATATTTAATCTTAATTTCATTTAATCATTTCTCATCAGATTCCATAATCTGAATGAACATCTCCATTCTCCAATTAACGAACAGGTTGAATGTTCCAACTCTTTCTTTTTTGTTAATTTACATTATACAAAAAACTATCGAGTATGATTGATTAAAAAAATAAACCACTAAATTATATCCTATGTTACATCATAACTAATACAGTTTTTGTTCTCGGTTGCTGACTACAAAATAACAGGTTGCAAGAAACTCTAAAAGTTTATTTTGAAAAAAATCGATTTACAAAACATGTCATTAGTAAATAAAATAATTAATTTCCTAACGGTTTTTGTTAGTGAATTAATATCTTATAATTAATAGAGAATCTTCAGATTCCAAATAATGATTCATGTTAGAAAATAAACTTGATTCATCTAATAAATTTGATTGTGTTTTATGTTTTCATTATAAAATACTTGAGAGTTCTACCATGTATATATTTAACTTCATAATTGTAATCTAAAAATTATTTTATTATAAAATAAAAAGTTATATGAGTTACAGAATCAGAAGAAAAAAAATACACGCACCACATATGACAAGAAAGCTAGCATATCCAAAAGCTTGCAAACTCCATGGTAATTTTTGCTTCTATGGTTTGAAACTTGACTGACACTACTAATTGAATTCACCTAGAGCTTTTGACTAATTAACAACATATCAAGTAATGTCCAAGTAAGGACCTCTTTTTAAGGTCCAAGTAAGAACCTCTTTTTAAGGTCCAATTAAGGACCTCTTTTTCTCTTCTTGAGACAGGTATTCATAAAAAGCTCGAGTTTGACTATTAATGTATTACACTGACACATGGACTAGGAACATAGTACATCACTCAAAATAAATCATAAGTGGGATGAGTTCAGCACAACATCACCAAATTAAAGGCAAAATTTGCACGTATCACACCAAAACAAAGTAACATCAGATTGGGCAACCATGTTAATTTTGTGACCCTGGTAAAAACAACTGTAAATCAAGAGTAGCAAATAATAAATATAATTCATAATTTCACCAAAAAAAAAAGTATAAAAGCTTGTAAAATTAGTTCCAATGACAAGATAAACAATATAGTGACATACCTTATCAACATCCACCAAGGGAACATTAAACTGGAATGTTTGATCCAACCAATCATGATGTGACAACGCAACCTGAAAGCACATGGTAGCACTTGGAAGAATTATTTAAATACATAAACTGTAAGGCAATGCACCACAATTTCAAATAAAAAAAATTAAGAATGAAGATCGAACACAGTTTTCACCCATATTAAAACTAATAATCACAGTCAAATAAACAGCTGAAAGCATTTTTCACTTTTAACTGTATACAAATTAGGTCCATATCCTGACTAGACAACACCACAGAAGTAAATAGAGAACTAATTTGCTGACCAAGCAAAACAGTAGGTTAAACCCAACCTCCACTCTCCATTTATTTTTTCAACGTTTGACATTAGTTTCCCATTATGAAGGGAAAATGTATACATATGACCTAGGAATTTATACATAGATATCATGTTCATAAAATATGTAATAAAACTAGTGTGCACCCCCCCCCCCTCTCTCTCTCTCTGACTCTTCATAATAGTCCAACTGGGAATGAGATTTAGTTCCAAATCTTGCAAAGGTGACATGAGATACAGGCAAGTTATCAATAACCACAATGCATAATGGTTTCTTTCCACAAACAACTAACACAATACATGATTTCTGATCCAATCATGCATGGAATGTGGAGTACCCTTAACCCTCAGCAATTACTTCTTTCATCATTAGGGCTGTAAATGAACCAAACTGCTAGTGAGCTACTCGAGGCTCAACTCCATACAAGCTCAGCTTGCTCAATATCATTTTCCCAATGAGTCAAGCTAATACCTAATTTTTAAGCTTATTTAGTAAATAAGCCAAGTTTGAGCTAAGATTCGAAAACTCATTTATCTATAAGTTCGTGAGTCAGCTCGTAAATACACTTGTTTAACTAAAACTATTTAGTGTTAAAACTTATTATTTTTAAACTAAAAATTATTAGTGTTGTAAGTGAGAGTTTTCTGAGGGCTATTCGAGATTTGACTCGATAAAAGCTCTGCTCATTTGTTAAATGATCTAAGCTTGAGCTTGATGATATTTGGCTAAAGTTCAAAATGAATCAAGCTCAAGTTCGGCTCAAGCTCAAAAAAGAATTTGACACATCAAACTTGAGCTCTTTGAAGCTTAGCTTGGCTTGACTCAATTCAATTACATCCCTACACATCTTCCAAGGCATATAGAACCCCAGAATTATTGATTTTATGGTTTGTTCATCAGAAAAAGAGAGAGGTTAATGACCCTTTTAAAGTACTGAAATGCAGTGTCTGATGATCAATTGCTACATTTGTTAGCCTGCAGAGTTTAATGAATCAACACAGCATTTATTAACCATTCACTAAATTTCCACCTGTAACACTAAACATTTTTATTTTCAATAAAACAAAAAGATGAAATAAATTAAACAACATTACATTTCCATTGGAATCAGAGCAATATGTTTCAGCAAGGTCAACCGTTGTTTCACTATTCTGCAAGTTTGCTGGATGGCTCCCAGTAGCAGGCTCACAGCAATCTTCAATTTGCACCTCCTGTTGTTATCTACAGAAGTCAAACTTCTAAATGAAAAGGACATAAATAGAATCAACCAGACATTGCATTTTCTACAGTCATTTTGTAAGATTATACATCTATCTCAGAGACCTCATCAGTAGTCACCCTATCTGGTGGCTTGCATATTGTGTTATTCCCTTGTCCACAGCAGGCTCCATCATGTTTAGGACTGGGACAGCATATTCCAGTGGCTAAGGCAGACTGACTGGAGCAGCAATTCCCCTCAATAGAGAAGAGAGTATCATTCTGAGCATGTCCATGGTGTAAGTCCTCACAACCATCCACGTCTTGGCTCATATCCAGGGGAGGTTCAAATGCCTGAAAAGTAATTACCAATTGGAATGTTCTAAAAAAATAATAATTGAAAAGAAAAATCATAGAAAGGAAATAGGGAAGTAGGAAAAGAAGGGGGAGCATGGAAGAGACAATTTTCCAAAGGAGAAATGAAACTCGAACTTACCTGAAGCATGTTATATATAAAGTAAGCATTCTCAGAAATACACCTGGAGAATTAAAAGACAAATATTTATATTCTTCCGAAATAGCAACCGAGAAGGCATTGTTCATCCATGTTACAAAGCTGTTTCTAAAAGTTATAATTATGTGCAGACACTTGTATATATACATTAGGAAAAGCATGGTACATGCAGCCAACATGACAAGAGAGCAAGATATGAGAAGTAATATGTAATATGCGTCTCTAATCTCTGTGGACTTTGTGAGGGAGAGAGAAGTGTACAAGTCACCAGGTCCCTGATATTATCAGCATATTTGTGACACCTAAATAAAATAAGGCATAAGTTCACATTATTGGCCCATTGGCCTCAGATTTTATAATTTATTTTCAATGTCCTGTTTCTAAGAGCACTTTATACCATGTCTTCTACCATCCGCACAAGTCTAAAATTACAAAAACCAATTCCTGCACTTTGCAACCAATTACCATGCTTCATCTATATATATAACAATGCTTCAGCAAAATTAAATGTATTATTCTGTAATTTTAAATATTCATACTATTTAGTCCATCTAGCTAAGATTACAAGTTGACTAACATTTTATTTGGTAGAATGATTAAAAAGTTTGATTTTACAAAATGCAAGAACATTTTAATTGAACAATTTTGAAATAAGGATGAACTAGTGATTTTCTTGAAAATTCAGGGACCTAATATGGTTTAGATGCATTTTAATGGGAGTGCGGACAACAAAATTCATGTCTACACTCACTAATTTCAAGCAAAATTCATGATCAATTTGAACCATTTTCAACTGGTGTTGTCAAGTTCACGTCAAAACTTTGTCTTCCTAAAGGCTTATATTAATTTGCACCAGTTCATCAAATCAGGCCATGCCCAGTAATCATAATTATTCAACTAAAGAAAACTAAAAAGAGGGAATATTACCTTCTTAGTCTTTGAAACTTCAAAGGATAGTGGGATAGTAAAGCCTAAAAAACATAGAAAATGAATTAAACACAAACTGATACAAAGGGAAGGGACATAAAGAGCAGATATTAAATACTTCAGAGGAAGGAAAAAAAAAGCTGGCATTCTCAAGCACAGATATGTTGTAATGCTGCAAGTAATGAATTGTAATACATGGTGATAGTAGGACATCAAAACAACAGACGGGATACAAAAGTGAACAATGAAGCTTGTATATTGCTCTAATCATTCAAGAAATTTTATCTTAGACAAAACAAAAAGATCCATTTCCTAATAACCCACAAAGTTTCTACTACAGTTCTAACAACACAAAGCATGAAATAAATTTGAAATGACTTATTTGCGGCTTAGAAATAGTAGAAATTCTTTTCCTACAAAATACTCCTTCTCCTGAAGTTAATCATTAAGGCCAATGTGAAATTACTTTTAATACTCGTATTGCTTTTTAATATGATTCACAAATAATGACATATACCTTTTCTATTACAAATAAATGTAAGGAAGAAGTATATATTATGGTATATTCATTTACAATAGTTGGTAAGTATTTTCAATAGCTGTCAAATCAATTGATGATGAAACAAATATTCAAATGTAAATATTATCAGTACTCACATGCAATGTGTAGGATTTCCACTAAAAATACCCATTTGAAATGTACTAGTAGTAGAGAGATATTGATCTTCCATATAGTAACTAGATACTTATATTTGCATATCATGTCACATATAGGAGAAATAAGAAGTAATGTAGATGAAAATAGCATGTGAAGGAGAGAGTATAGGTAAATGAAATAGCATGTGGGGAAAAGAATTGGTTACATGAGCTGGAAGAGAGAGAGAAGGAGTTGGTTGTAACCAACTCCAGCTCACATATTGTACAAAAAGGCATGAGATACAGCAA
>CAOGCB010430118.1:0-10433 GCA_948266635.1 Cnidoscolus chayamansa | reverse complement strand
CACAGCCCCCACTTCCCATTGACACGTGCAGAAAAAAGAAAAGGAAAAGCCAAGGAAAATAAAAATGCAAAGACAGAGATGATAAAAAATAAAATTAACAAGTTAAGAAGCCAGACACTGTTAGCGATCTCTCTTTTCTTTTCTTTTCTCTCTTTCCTTTTTCGCATGATAATCAGAGGGAGAGGGAAGATAGGGAGAAAATAAAGAGTGCACAGAGAGAGAGGAGAGACAGATCAAAGAATTTGACCTCATTTTCTTTCTTCTTGCTTTTTCTGTTTCTTCTTTGTTTCTTCTCTCTCTCATTTACCCATTTCAGGTTTGATATTTGGTTTATACGGTCGCCATGAACGAGAAGGCCAACGTCTCTAAAGAGCTCAATGCCAAACACAGAAAGGTTCTCATCTAATTCTCTTATTGGCGCTATCTCCTTTTGTCTTCTTTTTTTTTTCTTTTGAAGAAAAGTTATCTAGAGTTTTTATTTTTATTTTTTTATTTTATTTTATTAATATCTCTATTTTCCATTGATCTACGCTTTTATTTTTTCAATTTTTTTTGGTTTGCTTGCTGAGAATTTCGGGGAAACCCGAGCTGAGATTGAGTAGAACGTCGATTGCTTTGAAATTTTGCCTGATTTGATCTGTGTATTTTGGATGGAATCAATGTTTTTAATCCGATTATTAATCTAATTCTATATACCTTCCAATTTCCAGTTAATTTCTTTTTTTTTTTCTTTTTATAACTTTTTTTCTGAAGATTGATTTTAGTTTTGGACAATGATGAATAATGCCAATAGTAAGGTTATTTCTTACTTCAACTTATATACTCCCTCCAATCCACAAAAATAAACTTAATTTTCTTTTCCATCTATCCCATATGCTTCCTAATATTTCTCTATTTAATATCCATTAGAAAAGTAAAATTTATTAGTTTCAAGAATAATTTAGTAGGGCAGCAATATGACTTGAGAGATATTAGGGAAATTCAAAATTATTGTTTTAACCATATCAATATGTGAAAGTAACTATAGGCTTATATTTATTGAACAGGAGTATGTTTTTTCTTTAACAAATATTTGTATGCGTAATTTTGCTGAAAATTTTCTGTTTTAACTTTTATCTATTGTTGGTCACACCACCTATTGTCTTGCAATGCTATTGATCTTGGATGTGCACCTTATATTTGTACCTACATAGTTTATTGTCTTGGACTATGGATTTCAATAGATGCTTTTCGTATCCTTTATTTATAGGATAATATACTTTTTACACTGAATTATTTGCTTTGCATTTTGTGCTTATGCAGATTTTGGAAGGTCTCCTTAAATTGCCGGAGAATAGAGAATGTGCCGACTGCAAAGCCAAGTATGTCTGTAGAGAATATAAAGGATCCATACTAATAGTAAATAATGAGTTCATATGTAAGCTTGGAAATACTTACGGTTTGCTTTGATACTGTTATAATTGTTATAAAACACCATTTTGAATATGTTGATTGGAAGAAATTAAAATATGTTTCATATGGGATTGACATTTTTGGTCCTAAGAAATCTAAGAAATTGCTTTTTGCAGCAACATCTAAAATAGTAGTTCTTAAAAAAAAAGCAGTTTCAATTTCAGTGCCAAACTTAAAATTAGTGTTCTTTGATCCGCTTAAATTATATCATAGGTTAGCATGCTTTTGTTAGTTTTTTATTTGCTATATATATGTGTGTGTGTGTGAATTGTTAATATTATTTTCCTTGTGATGCAGAGGTCCAAGATGGGCAAGTGTGAATTTAGGTATCTTTATATGCATGCAATGTTCAGGGATCCACAGAAGTCTTGGTGTGCATATATCAAAGGTGATGATTCATTGTCCAATATGCTTGATGATTGATTTAATGCTTGGAGAGCTAAATGGAAAGGATGAAGTGTCCCTTAACTTCCATTGAATTGTGTGATGTGATGTATATGCAGTAACTTTATTTTGGAACAATAGCATGTAGACAGCAATTATTGGTAACCTGATTAACAAATGAATCCCAATTTTGTATAGAGTCAACTGAACTGTAATTTTTGTTTATTTTATTATGATTGTAAGGCAATGCCTTAATGGAGTTTGTAAGGTGAAGGGTTGATGATTAATCATACGTGGAAGAATAACTATGAATTTGTGATGCATTGTTAATTAGGTGAATTTTTTACTTTTTTACATTGTGTGAACCATAGATGATTTTAACCGTCATTTTCTATACAAAAATAGTTTCACATATAAGTTTATCTCGTCTCACTCGAGAATCCATTCAACTGAAATTGTATTGCATCTTTTCTTGCTCAGCTGATCATTGTTGCCTACATTCCGTTTGAGCACTTTTGGCATATTGTATTCTTTTGTTAGTAGAGTTAAAACCTTTCCTACAAGTGACTTTACTTTTTTTTACTGCAGGTTCGATCTGCAACCCTTGACACATGGCTTCCAGAGCAGGTTGCATTTATTCAATGTAAGCTTGCTTTTAATTGTTATGAGCTTGTGGTTATACTTATCATTTTGTTTTGACCTTTCAAATTGATTAATTGCTGAGTATGTACTATTTTTAATATAAAGCAATGGGAAACGAGAAGGCAAATAGTCACTGGGAAGCAGAGCTGCCCCCCAACTATGATAGAGTTGGGATAGAGAATTTCATTCGTGCAAAGTATGCATTAAGCTTTAGAATGCTGCCTTTACCCTTCTTTCTATTTGTATTGTCATTCTCTTTTTGTGCCGATATGAGTTCTCCTGACTATTGCATTGCAGGTATGAAGAGAAGAGATGGGTCCCCAGAGACGGAAAACTAAAATCCCCTCCTAGAGGGCATGATAAAATATCTTCTAGTCATTGGCCAAAACCCAGTGAAAGAACTGGGCATCAGCGCCCCGACAGTTCAGAAAATATGTTTGACGAGAGAAAGAATGCTCAACCACAAAGTTCAAAAGACACTGTTACTGTTGCAAGAATTAGCATTCCTGTTGCCCCCAAGGGACATGAGCAGGTATTTTGTTTTACTTCTCATTGATATTGTTACATTTAAAGGTCTTGTCTTGTGGAAGTTTAAATGATTTACATTAAAGCATGGTATTCCCTATTTTGTAAAAAAAAAAAAAAAACTTTATTTTTAAGACAAATGAATAAAGAAAAGAAGAGGGAAACAGCGAAGACCTCAGTAGTTGCACATTTTTTCATGGACAACAATAAATCATTAGCATATCAGTTATGTGAATTTGTTGCAGCATCAATAAACTTCAAGCTTCACAATCCTTTGCTTCTAATTTCTTGCAATGAGGTCTGCCTCTAAAAAGACGTGATGAAGCCAATGAAATTAAGAAAATGACGAGGTGGCGCCAATTCCAAGTATTTGATAAAATCTGCCTCCCCCCTCAACACATCCTAGAAGAAAAAGAAGGGACTTACAAATAACATCCGTGCTTAATGCTTAATTATATGAACATGATTTATTGATGTATTTGTACACAAACAGGTAATTCCTCCCCCAAAGCCTCAACAGGTTATTCAGAAAGTTGAATCTAAAGGGGGGACAACTGAACCAACAACTAGTACTGCAACTGCTGTTCTTGCTGCTTCTGCATCCAAAATTGATTATGCTACTGACCTTTTCAACATGTTATCCATCAATGGCCCAAGTGAAAATGGATCAGAGGCAGCTTCCAATGATGATAATGGATGGGCAGGTTTTCAATGTAAGACTTCCCTTTGGCTGTGTCCCACTTGACATGATCATCCAAGCAGTACTTACTATTTTTTTTCTTTCACTTGTTCTCTCTTCCCCTTCCAAAATTTTAGTAGCATGGTCTAGTTTTTGCTAGAAATACCTTTGGCTTTATGTTAGCAAGTTCTTTTATTGATGATTAGTTTGACTCGAGCCAATTAACAGCTGCAGCTGCTGAAAAAGCACCAACAGACAAAACTGCTTCCACCAAAGTAGCAGAGAATAATACCAATTCTACTTCTGGAATTGAGGATCTATTTAAAGATTCACCTTCTTTAACAACTCCTTCGGCGGTGGAGAAACCTCAGAAGGATGTAAAAAATGATATTATGAGCCTTTTCGAGAAGGTATATGATACCTATTATTATTAAATATTCTTTAAGAACTTTGATTGAGTGACTAGAGAAACTGAATTTGTGCCTTAAAAGAAACCAAAATCAGTTAACTGTTTACAATTGGAAATGAGCATTCTTTGGAGATTTACATTGCATTACAAATATAAGTTATTTGATTCTACTGTTTTGAATATATTGCAGTCCAATATGGTGTCCCCATTTGCAATGCATCAACAGCAACTTGCTATGCTAGTACAGCAGCAGTCCCTTCTCATTGCTGCTGCTGCAAAATCAGGTGATGCAGTTCCTGGCAGCAGTATCCAACATCCTGGATCCAACGGTATTAACTTGCCTGCTCAAAATTGGCCAAATGTTGGATACCAAATTCCTGGATTAGTGATGCCAATAGCTGGGCAGGTTGACCCACAGAAACCTATGCAGGTAATCTAACATCAATCACATCAGTTCTTTTTGCTTTTTGCTTTTTTTTTTTTCGTTGCATCTAGACAGCTTCTGACATTTAAATTGTTTCGCCCTTGAGTTAGGCTGGTAACACTGGACACTCAAATCTAGCAGGAAGCTCTGTACCATCTAGGTATGCATTTCCTTTTAATTTTGAGCTGTAGCAAAACACGATGTGAATTTGCAATTGTGTGCTTTGTTTGAAACTTCATTACTAATGAAGCCCTGCTATTTCATTTGGAAAAGAACCCCTGTGGTTGTCAGCTGAAATGTTTAGCTGATGTTATTTTTTGTACTTGATTACTTGTTGAGTCAAGTGAAACTTCAGATTGTATTTGACTGATGTCAAAAGTGACTGAAGTACATATCCTATTATTTTAAAGTGAAGCACATATCTTCTTATTTAGGGGTGAGCATTTTCAGCCGAAAAACTGAACCTAATCAATTTGGTTGATTTTTTTTGGTTCGGTTAGATATTCAGCTATATCATTTTGCTAAAACATAGATACCATAACATCCTATTTCCTTTCGTAACCGTTGTTCCTTTTCCTCAGATATGATCTCCTCCTGCCACATGTTTCCTCCTTTTTCCCTTTTGCTGTTGCCTTGCCTTCTGATTTATGGTTTCACCCATCATAACTCCTCTAACTCCTCACAGCCCTCGCCTTCTTCTTCTTTGCTGTTGAGATGCTGTTACAGATGAAATGCTTCGAAGGGTTTCGCACCTAAGTTCAAGTCTTGTCTAATGAATGAGAAACGGATCATGAGTTGAAGTGGTGACAAATGGAGTTGAGCTGACATGTTTTGCAAATTTTCATACAGTTCTAAAGTGCATCACATTGCATTGCATTTCTCAACATCTGCAAATCAATTAATAGCAGTTCTGAATCTGTATGCTACTTGTTTTTGTTGGCAGATTGGTTACTTGTTCTTTTTGTTCTGCTTTGTTGAGATCAGACTTGTATTCATTGTTTTCAATGTTATTTCTTATTTTTGTTATATTTTATTGAGATTTATTGTGTTGATGATGGGTTTAAGTTGCTTCATTCTTGATGACTGGTTGATGTTATTTACCTAAGATAAGTCTTAGTTTTTGAGTTTGGGAGTGAAGAAATTTGTTTCTGTTTGATTCTTGAAACAAGAAGTAAAGGACAAACTGAACCGAATTGATTTACTTCAATTCAGTTGGTTAAGTTTGATTTCTCAAAATATATATTTTGGTTCTGTCGTTTTTAAACTGAGCTGAACAATTGTAAATATTATTTGTGTGACAATAAATCTATAAGTTAAGTTTGTTTTGGAGGAAGCTTTCAAGAAAGGTTTTTGGAGTTTTCAAACCTCCAAAACCCTTAATTTTTCAACCGACAAAATTGGTAAGAAATGTTTTGACATCTGACCTCTATTACCTTTAACTTCGAAAAATCCCTTTCGTTTCATCTTAACCCATTGAAACAGTGGGACATATTTAATTACAGAAAGAATTGGAAGCATCATATCATGTACTTCACATCACTTCAGCACACATCTAGGCAACTTATGGCTTAGATATCTGTTGGCCGCCTTGTGGTTGTAATCCTGCTATTTATTACACATATGGTACAGCCGTCTTTACTGCATCAGTGGAGCAGATCAACTCCTATGGTTTCTAAATCCCAAACAGAGTCTAGTCGGGGATTAAACCAGTATTAGTTTGTGAAGATTTCAGTCTCTCTCTCTCTCTCTCTCGTTATGTATAACTTTATTTTCATAATATTTGTCGATCCGTGCTTGCAGCTATTATTCCAAGGGGCAGATTGCCCCTGTTAATGGTGCAGTAACAGCTGGAGTTAATAAACCTCAATCAGGAGCTCCAGTTTCATCGGGGAATTCATCACAAGCTGGAAAAGATTATGATTTCTCGTCTTTAACTCAAGGCATGTTTTCAAAGCACTGAATTTACGTGGGGGAGTGGCAATGGTGGCCTTTTATACCAATACCAAGATACCTGTATTACAGGAACATAGCAACTGAAAAAGTTTTCCTCTATTGGCGATTGTAAACTATTCTTGTAGAGTTCAGTTCCATATTTTTCCCCTCCATATTTGGTTGATGGCTCATTAGCACATATGTATTCAGAGTAATAAAGATGGGTTTAGATTTAATCTCGCAATTCTTGGCTTATTATTCACTTTTTCAATCTTGCAGATGTTGAAACAAAATGGAAGCACTCTGCGAGAATGTATTTTGAAAACATAGCAACTGAAATTCTCTAATATTATTTTTATTCGCAATTCTATCAATCACTTGTCAATGCACAAAATGTTATAGAAGATACCTGCAAATTAGAGAATACATGTAATTTAGAAAATATATTTGGAAGTGAGTGGTAATTTTTAGCAAATGCATTCAAGTGTATTAATTTTCTTTTAAAGTAGAGCCTTTTATTTGAATTAAAAAAAAAAAGCTAAAATGTCAAATTCAAGTTTAATAAAAATAAAATTAATTTTTACATTTTATGAGCCCATGCCATCTCCTTCCTTATAAACCGATCAATTTAGTCAGCCAATATACCTGTAGTGGGCCGAGATATCATAAATCATTCAGGACACCTATTAAAGACTTGGGCTGTATAATGGTGGTATTTGGTTAATAAAGTAAAATAATGTTGGTTAAAACCCACAATTTATGGATAATTTGCACTAAAATCAAACATAAATTCCTTAATTCTAAATTTTGATATCCAAACATATTATTAACATCTGTTTAAAAGCAATGATTGGCATTTACCAATAAGCACTTAAATTTGTAGAATGAAATAAAATACATAATCCCGAGGCATGACCCATTCCCTAAAGTTGTTTGTCCGTATCATTTCATTCCTCCAAAATTGTGTCACTATACCGATATTGAAAATAAATTATGCTAGGTGCAAGTACCGTTTGATGAAAAATAGCAGACCTTTGAACTTGAATTCGTTATTCATGATAAATATTAATTTTTGAGAAACAATAGATTTAATTTAATTTCTTTTCTTTTCTTTTTTTATTTATAATGTTTTTTAATATTTGAATTCTTGCACCAATTAGTAATCTTTCAATACTGAGAATTTTACTTATTTATATAAAGTTATATATATTAATAATGATAAGTTGTTGGATCAACATACAAGCAAAAGAAAAATTAAGGAAATGTTATTTTGGCATTCAATTTTTATCATCTCACGTAAAGCATTTGACTTTGGACTACCTACTTATTGCCCCTAATTTCCACATCAAATTGTAGCCATTTTAATTTGTAGTCGCACACAATCACATATGTGGCTGTAAAAAAAAACGCCATGTACTTGGCAAGTTGATGACTGTCTCATCGGCATACAACTATAATTACCGACATTGACCATATATGCAAGTCCTTGCGTATCCAAATATTTTATGTATACTTCCTTAGTGCCCAATTCCAACTTTGCTTGGTCTATTGATTCCTCTTAGTTTTGCACAATTGCAAGCAAATCTCTTATTATTATTATTATTATTAGCCTGTCAGGTGATTCAGGTGTCTACATAAAGACAGCCGCCAAAAAATATCGTACGTGTTTTTCTTGCAAAACACTATAACCATTTAATTATTATATACTATTCAAACTATATGGTTAGAGCTACCTATATATTTTGATATTATAAATTCAAAATAATCTTTATTTCTTTAGGCTTATTAATTAGGAAAGGAAGTTCAATTAACAAGTCCAGTGTAGTTTAATTGACAAGTCGATCGATTAAATTATTTACGGATAAATTATAAAGAGAATGGTTAGAAATTCATTTGGATTAACGGGACTAGCTAGCTTGTTTTGGGTCAGTTAATTATATGGTGCACAGTGCATAGAGAAGCTTGTAGCATTTGGAGCGACATGCGATTTTCTTTATTTTTGTTCTCAGGCAATGGGATCGATGTGTCTGTCGTGCATGTGAAAGCACTTAATCCAATACATGGCTGCTAAAACCTACATTGATCTCCAAATATATTCTTTGTACCATGATGATGCCACGCTTTTAGGCTTAGTCCATCTCATGGTACTAATTATAACTGCATGTGTGAATCTTTAATTCTTTGTATGCATTTACTTCTCGCTTGTTCATTCTCCTTTCTTCTACAAAAGTTCCACAAGTTCATAAATTGATGTCAAAACCAACGTTTGAAATAATATTTTTTAAAATAATTTTCATCTAAAATATGCTAGGCTCTCACAACTCTGTCGATAGCATTCGTACGGACTCAGTTCAGTAATAAGCAAGTGGTAGAATTGATAAAAAATTTAAAATTCAAATTTAGAAATATGAAAATTTCATCTATATGGATGGACTTACGTAGATAAAGAATTAAAAAATTTTATCTTAATTAATGCTAAATTACCGTAATTTAATTCTTCGCGACTATTTAGTCCGGATGTGAGACTGTATATCACCTTTTGTACAAGGCAGGATAGCATACTGAGTACACGTCATGCATCTTTCCAAATCGAACGGTCCACATTTCACCTTAAACACGCTCTTGCATTCTCTCTCTATATATATACACCCACTCTCGCTCTCCTCGTGCACCTCTCTTCTACATTCTCTCCTTTTGCCTTCTCTGTCTGTCTGACTGTGCACCGCTAACTTCTCAACCCCACCTCAGCAGTCTTGAACTTGAAGCTTTCTTTCCCTCGAAAAGCTATGGCGTTTCCCACATCAGGTCCTGGAAACATAGTCTTCTCTGATAAAATAGCTTTAGTTTTCATCGGTGTATTATCTATTGCGGTGATCTTAAAGCTATCTTTGCCATTTGTGACTGATTTTGCTGTCTCTGAACTTCCTGTTATGTATAGCTCTTTCATCTCTTGGCTTCGGCCTCCTTATCTTTACTTGGTCATCAATGGCATAATCATCTCAATCGTCGCCTCCTCCAAGCTTCAGAAACCTGAGGAACGTATACCCTCCAAACAGCAGGAGATAATTCCCCCTTCAAGGCTTGCGGTGGCGGCACCGAATGCCTTTGGCGATATGCCATCTGACTATATTGACGGCGTTGTTGTGGGCGTATCTAAGTACCAAGATTTGAATGTGGCAGACAAAGTTGTGCCTGTGGATGATCGTTCGGTGAGCGAGGAAAATAAAGAGGAAGGTCAGGTTATAGAGAAAGAGATTACGGTGAGGGAAGGTAGTGATAAGGCTTTTGTTTCTTCCAAACCAGTGCAACCTGTACAGAGGAGTGATTCTATGGTGGTCTTGGTTGAAAAAGAAGAGAAAAAGAAACCGCTGGTGTCTGCAAGGTTTGGCTCCAAGTCCAAGAAATCGGCGCAGGCAAATCCTGAAGGTACTCTCTCCTCACTCTTTCTAAAAGCATGAAATTTTCAGGAAGGCAATCGGATCGGTTATTTAATCACCATTTTCTTTTTCTTGCAGCGGGGAAGGCAATCGGATTGGGTGTATCGAAACCGAAACGAAATGACACCTTGGACAGCACCTGGCATATGATAACAGATGGCCGTCCAATGACGTTAACCAGGCACCCGAAGAAATTCGACACGTGGGACGCTCACTTGCGTGGTGATGGTGCCACCTCATCTCCGGCGCTTCCAGTGAAGATGAACAAGTCCGAGAATTTTAGTGAAAACAAGTCCAAGCCGAGTCGTCAGGGACCAGGGAAACTGAGGAAGGAACCATCATTGAGTCAGGACGAGTTGAACCGGCGTGTGGAGGCGTTTATAAAGAAGTTCAATGATGAAATGAGGCTTCAGAGACGGGAGTCTCTGAATCAGTACCAGGAGATGGTAAGTCTAGGGGCTTATTAGGATTTTCAATAAGATATATGGGTTGAACGTAAATTAAATGTTAAAATCTCTTTCTAGCTACAAGGTTAGAGAAAAGGGCTAA
>CAOGCB010429435.1:0-10238 GCA_948266635.1 Cnidoscolus chayamansa | reverse complement strand
AAATGAACCCATTTATCCAAAAAGTGAATCAGATAAGGTTAGTTTGAAATAAGAAAAAAAAAGGAAGGCAAAAATCTGACAAGATAATGTAAGATTTAGAGTTGTGGGTAGTCCTTAATCGTCGGATTTTACCCATTTTCTTTCTGATAATAAAAAGGGGTTAATCGGGCGAGAATTTTTAGTGTTAGTGCAGCATCTAGATCATAGATGCAATTATGCATTGCTTTTTCCTCTCGCACAATTAATGATAATAAAAAAAAATTAACATTAATTAAGATCAAAACGAGAGGAGAAAGCAGTGCAGGGTGCTATGGCAGAAGCTGCAGCTAATAACTGGCTTTGCGTCTTATCCACTATTACATCATCGTCTTCTGGCCCACCACTGGACAGGTAAGCAGTTGTTAACTGATGTAGCCAATGATCAACACCCCCTTCTTCTCTTCCTTTTCTTTTTTTTTTTTTTTCTTTTGGTTTCTTCTCTTCCAAACGCAACCTGCATCTGTTTACAGAATTTTCAGACAAAAAAAAAAAAGGATCTTTTTGCGAATTGCTTTGTTTGTTAGATAAAAAGATTGAAACTTTTTTGTTGAAACAATCTGGGAGTGGAAGCAGACGACCTCTGATGTCGACTATTTCCATTTACAGACCTGACTTCTCTAGCTTTTCAAATGATGGATTCAGAAATCACACAAAATCTCCCAGGATCGCCTCTTCTTTGACAATGTAAGTTTTTTTTTTTTTTGGTTTTCCTTCCTCATCCAATTCTGGAAACCATTGGATTCGTGTATGTGTAATTTCCTTTTTTTTTTGGGACCTGTAGGGCCATGGATTCTAGGTCTTCTCAAACGAGGAAGAAGGAAGAGCTATCGATACAACTTCCAGCGTCATCTACTCCTCAATTCGAGACCTCGAGGCTTCCTGATCTGCGATTTGACCGCCTTCAAACGCCCGAAAAGGATTTGGCACATGAGGACAAGTACGAATTTGGGCATTTTGTGGCACGGGAAGCTATAATTGATGAAGAATTCTGGGTATACTATCCTTCTTCTTTATCCCATTCAAACTGGTTTCTTTCATGAAAATTCTATATGGCTTTTGTCGCTTTTGCTGTGAAATTATCTTCTGTTTTTGTTCCTTTCCCTTCAAATATTCCCAGCCATACCAAAAAGGGAAAACAATTTCTGATTTCTCTTTCCTTTCTATTTGCCTTATTAGTTTACAAGGGCTATTCATGTTCATGATTAATTTGCGGCGGCGATGGCCCTCTTTTTTTGTTTCTGTAGACAGCAGCTTGGCTGCGAGCAGAAAGTCATTGGGAAGATCGAATAAATGATCGGTGCGTACTCTGCATGAACAAACTAGATTTTCTATATATGCAATCTGTTCAGTTCCATTTAAAGTTTGTACATTTGTGTAAAGCAAGCATGCTATGCATTCCATAAAGTAAAGCTGTTGCTGAATGAAAATCTGATAGAGAAAATTAGCTTCATGCAAGGGAATGGTTAAAATTGGCTGCCACTGTTTATCAGATTTTATCCAAAATAAGTCCTCCCAGATTCAAGTTTGCTCCCATCCCATGCTATCCTTGTTTGTTTGTTTGCCAGTTTAAGATTTTGGCCCACTAATATATGAGGTCTCTGGAGAAGATTCTTCAGGTGACACCCTCACCAGGACCTCAAATGGGGTTGATAAGTTTCTTAGCACTTATGAGTGGAAAAAAATTGGACAACTACTGATTCTAGCTATCACTGATTATGATTAACACAGATATGTTGATAACCACAAAAGGAAATTTGCAGAGCAGGTAGGAGCGGGTACAATTTGTTTTTCTTTTTTTCCCCTGCTAACTTGCCAATATTTAACTTTTCTTTCATGAGATTCTTACTAGTTTTTAACACTTTGCAGGAGTTCCATGCCATAAAAAGGCAAAGAGCAGGTCTACACGGACAAAAATGCAGATGCATTGTCACGGTATGATGTTTGACAATAGTTCTCAATAGATATCTTTGCTGGAAGAGGACATGGAAGTTATATCTAGTTTTGGTTCACTGAAAGTTTATTTAATTAAGACATGTTTCAGTTTCTCTTCACATTTATGAGGAAAAAAATGAGGAATCAGGTTCTGTGCTTCTGCAAATACATGTTTCAGTTTCTCTTCACATTTATGAGGAAAAAAATGAGGAATCAGGTTCTGTGCTTCTGCAAATCTTCAGTATGTTTCTCTGGTATTATGTTTTATCAGGTAAGAAAGGAAGACGAAAATGTAAAACGCACTGTATTGAAAAGTGTAGTTGGAACTCTTGATTTGAGCATTCGGTTCTTATTGCAGGGAGAGACCTTTCCAGGGGTACAATGCATTCTGTCTAATTTCGAAGTGCTAATCTATCAACTAATTAATCTGATCCAATATTTTTGTTGACAAATCCAATGATTTCCCTCACAGGAGCGTGTGAAGGTTCCAATCTTCCGCAGTTTCCAGAGGAGGGGTCCTAATACATATGGTTATGTTGCAAACTTGTGTGTTGCTAAATCTGCACGTCGCCAAGGAATTGCAAGCAACATGTTGCATTTTGCTGTTGAATCAGCAAAATCTAATGGTAGAGTCATAGAGTCATACATCTTTCCTTCAGAAAACATCTGAATTGGTGCAAGCTGATGTAAGTTGGTATTAGTTTCATCTTTCTAAATTCATCTTCCGTTTGCAGGTGTAGAACATGTGTATGTTCATGTGCATAGAAACAATAGGCCTGCACAGGATTTGTACGAAAAGATGGGGTTCGAGGTAATGCCATTAAAATCGCTCATTTGTGATTCTGATTTTGATAGACAAGATGGGTTAATACAGAACTTACATAATCAGATTGTTGAAGCTGCAACCCCACAATTACAAGAAGAGAAGATTTACCTGCTTTGTTGCAGAGTGTAAAAAAATTTTCCAATACAAATTCCATGCCAGGAAATGTAGAAAGTGATCCAAAAAAGTGCCATTTAGCCATACTACTAATCGTAAGCTTTGCTGTAACTATTATTTCCAAAAACATCATGTAACCAAAGCTGCTAATTCATCAAGTTCTAGTTCCATTCTGCTTCCAATATGTGTATAAATGTCTGATTGAGCTACATATATAACCTGAGAAATCCATTAGTTCAAGGGTTAGAAATTTTCTTCTGCATTCTTAGTAATTTGGGTTGCAAAACAACATCAACTGGGACTAATAGCTCATTCAATGCAACCCACTATTCATTAAAAGACACATTGGCTTTCACAAAAATCCATATGCCACACTTGATTCGTCAAGGACAAGCAATTTCATTGTACCAAGCAGCCTGCCTGCAATGCATTAGCTATCCCAAAAAAGGCAAAACATAGGTTGAGAAAGAGAAAGATAGTAGTCAAGGCAATAATCTTTCTTATTCATTAACATTCTATTCTTAACTATTTATAAGATCACTTAATCTCTATAATCAATGATCCACTAATAAAAGACATAAAGCAACAAATAACAAAAAAACATTCCATATTTCACATGTTGTTTGTCGCGATGTCATCACTCAACACAAAATTTCATGTGAATCGAGCAAGATAAAAATGTAATTTACTATAATCTTAATTTTTATCGGAACATTTAAAATCATATATATAAAAATTAGTAAAAGGAAATATAAAAAAATTTATTCGAGAGTTTATAAATATGGTAAATGGTTGTTTATAACATGAAGATTTTTTTTCTTGGGATATTTGATAGAATAGATAAAAGATTAAATTCATCTTTCTATCTAATTGTCTTTTCCTTAAGAATGATTGGTATTTGAATGATGAGGTTTTTTTTACTACTAATTGACTCCTTTCCTTTTCTTATTAATTTTAGTATATTATCCACTTGTGTTAATGCTACAAAATCATTTGGTAATGAATGAAATAATATATATTAAATAAATATTTATTAAAAATAATTTATAATTTAAAATAATTGAAAAAATAAATCTATTTTTAGGGGGAAAAAAAAAT
Source organism: Cnidoscolus chayamansa (assembly GCA_948266635.1). NCBI lineage: Eukaryota > Viridiplantae > Streptophyta > Magnoliopsida > Malpighiales > Euphorbiaceae > Cnidoscolus > Cnidoscolus chayamansa. Next base: position 6,229 of record CAOGCB010429435.1, on the reverse strand, counting down.
CATGTCTTCACATTTTTCTCTCTCTAATTTCTTGGCAAAGAAAACATGAGACTTTTGTTAAATTAAGCCATGAAATTTTCTTATTGATCTGATGGGTATTTGGATTCAATAGTTCTATTTTTGTGAAATAAGTGGGTTTTTTACATAGATAATGATCATAGAATTTACCCATGTATTTTGTTGGGTATTTTGAGATCAACCCATTTGCAAACTGCAAGCCAACCGTTATCTGTCTTTCACAAACTCGGATTTCAGACAGAATGATTTTCTTAAAGATATACTTGCCTTTTTGAAGGTCTTCCCCTGGTTCGTCAATGGCGTTCTTGTCAAATTCCATTCCAAATCACGGTTATTATTTCCCATAAGGCATATTAATTCTGTCCAACTCTTTCTTCAGCTTCATGGGTCACCATTCTCACTCTCACCACCACAGCCATGACTCTGCTGATGGTGTTTCTCAGAGAGTAAACAGCCCTCGTTTCTCTGGCCCCATGACTCGCCGGGCTCACTCTTTCAAGCGGAATAATGTTAACGCCACCGCTGCCCACACCACTACTGCCAATAATCGCAATACCCACGTCAACAACACCAATAATAGCACTAGTCACGAGATTGATTTGCAAGTTAATTCCCCTAGATCTGAATCTGTTGAGGTGTTTGAGAGGCAGAGCCACCAGCAATATGTGACCCAGAGAGTTCATGGGGGTGTTGTCAAGAGTTTTCTCAATAAGAAGGGCGGTCTTGGATCTGCAGTTATTGATTTGGGATTCAAGGAAAGGAAGAAGTTGGGGCACTGTATGTTCTTTGTGTTTTGTGGGGTGTGTTTGTTTTTGGGTGTTCTTAAGATTTGTGTGAGTGGCTGGTTTGGATCTGCCCTGGAAAGAGTCGCCTCCGATCAGGTTACTTCATATATACATCCTTTTTTTACCCCTTAGGTGCCTTACAATATTACATTTCTATGTAAATATTTTCTGAATGACGAATTTTATCCCATAAGAGTGTGTGTTTGTTGAATGCTTTGGTTGATGAATATCTCGTATAAGTTGCCATTTCAATCGTAATAAACATTTTAGGACACCTGCAAGCGCTTGGATCAGAAAATCACTTTTAGTTAATGGCATATCATGGGTATCATGAGCACTTTGGGCACTGTTATTCTACAGAATAGCTTGGCGCCTTCGGATTTTTCCTGTTACATATAAAAAGTGAATGCTTTTAGAAGCTTCAATCTGTGTTTTATAATTTTTCTCCAACAAAAAATGATATTCTAAATTGTGGAAATATGATTCCAAATCGTCTTCTAGAAGAGTGCAGCTGGGCATCTAATGCTGAATTAATCTCCACTTTTCCTTAGAGGAATTTTGCAAAGTGAATTTTATTTTCTTGCTTTTAGAAGAGTATCAAGCAAATTTAGGAATTAATACAAATGATTTGCAATATGCCGAATATACTATTTCTTAGTAAGGATCAATACGCCTAATGATATGGAGAAAATATTGGTTTACCTAGTTTTCTAGATATTTCATTTACAATACACGTCTAGGCAGATTATTGATTGAACATTTCTACATTCTCTGTTGATGCGTTTCTGGCAGTCTTACTTGTCTTTCAGTTGATCCTATGTTTGAGTTCGTCTATGCAACTCTATGCACTTGCAATTTTATTCATTCCACTAGTTGGCATATTTATCTTGCCTGAAATATTTTTCATTTTTAATTAGGATATACCTGCCACAACTCAGTTGCATCAAAACTCTCTAAGTTCTCAAAACTGGAACTCTTTTGATTATGGGAAGGGAGTGGCTGATATGGAGCGACACCTAAAGATGGCAGAATCAGGTGTAGTTGGTGAAGTGAGTCTTTGAATTTTATGTATAAAGTATTTTATTAATTAAACTCTAATTAGTTTCTCAGGAAATAAAGAATCTCGACAGACCAGAATTTGGCTCTCTGAAAATCCACAGAAACCTTAACTCTGGATGAAGGAAATTCCATTGCTTCTTTTCTGACATTTGTTTCATTCAGTTCTCAGGCATCTGGTCGAAACCCAACAGTGAGAATTTCACTCAGTGCATTGACCAGTCAAGAAGCCACAAAAGTATGAAAAATGTTAACTGTTCTATTATTCATGTCCGTGTGTGCGCGTGTGCCTGCATGCAATCTTTTCCTTAAATTCCATTTTGTCTATCTGCAGAGCTGGATATAAAGACAAATGGTTACATTCTCATAAATGCTAATGGTGGCTTGAATCAGATGAGATTTGGGGTCCGGCTATTTTGTTTTTTCCATTGTTCTGTTTGCTGATTTTGCATTTGATTGAAAACATAGTGTGATGTATAAAAAATTCTAATGTGCAGATTTGTGATATGGTTGCTGTAGCCAAGGTTATGAAGGCAACTCTTGTCCTTCCTTCTCTAGATCATACCTCCTACTGGGCTGATGAAAGGTTATTATGTTTTACTTTTCAGACATCTGCAGTTGATCAGTAACTGGACTAATGGTATATAAATTATTATTATTTTGTTGCAAATGATGATAATTTTTCAAATATGCTGATTAAAATTGATTTGATTTGCTTCTGGAACATTTCTAGTGGCTTATGCTAGAAGTGGATTTGATGACTATGCCAGAATAGATTATTGTGCTTACTAGAGTATGATATAATACGCAGGCAATATTCTTGTGTATGTGTATTAGCACATTACATTGGAAGAGTAAACCAGGCATATCAGTGTACCATTTAGTATAAACATATGGCTATCTTGTCCACATTTGTGTATTGTGTTGCCGTGTAAATGTTCTTGATTAATGCATGCAAGTTGATATAGTCTTGAAGCATAGGTTCATACATGAGGTTCACCCTTTAGTTTTATTAGATCTCATTTCTACTTGGATAGGCTTGGAATTCTAATTATCATTAGTCCATTGATATTTTTATGGAGAAAACTCAGCATCACAGCTGAAAGGGGGGATTTTTATTCTGCCATAATGGGCATCTCTGAGGTTCAGTGTTTGAATTGGGTCAATGCACTGTATATTTTTTTATTGCTTAACTTATTTTATTTACATTGGCAGTGACTTCAAGGATCTATTCAATTGGCAACACTTTATTGAAACATTGAAGAATGAAGTGCACATTGTTGAGTTATTACCACCTGTCTATGCCGGAATTCAGCCTTTTACAAAAACACCAATATCATGGTCTAAGGTTGATATCATAAATTGAGAGTAAAAGTTTATATATAATTAATCCTTTTTTCTTTTCTTCCTGTGGAGTGTCATTGTAATATAGGCCACTTCACAAGAACTTGATGTTAATGTCTTTGAGACTTGTAATATAAACTGTTTGTTGTTCAGGTTAGTTATTATAAAACCGAGGTCCTGCCATTGTTGAAGAAGCACAAAATAATCTATTTTACTCACACTGATTCTCGGCTTGCCAATAATGGTCTCCCAAATTCCATACAAAAGCTGAGATGCCGTGTCAATTATCGGGCATTGAAGTATTCTGAACCAATAGAAGAACAGGGAAACATCTTGGTTGCCAGAATGAGAGAAAATAAAAACCCTTATCTTGCTCTCCATTTGAGGCAAGTTCTTATTGTTAAATTTCTTATTTGAAATGAGATGAGATGTTTTCTTATTATTATAAAGCATGTTTTCACTATTGTTGCTATTTTAGTCTCTAAAATCTAGAGTATAACTGGAAGGATATTGCAACAAGACACTGTATTTGCTTATTGGAAGAATCAGTCACATAGAGTATAACTGGAAGAATCATATTCCAGAACATGTAACCTAGTTTAGGTGTATTTAGTAATGTTGGTGTGAGGATCTTCTCTAGGTTAGCTAAGGTTTCTCGAAGTTATATACAACTTATTGGTCTTGTTTGGCAATACTAACTGTTTTAGTAGCTTTTAGTTTTTCACTAGCTGTTAGCTAAAATTTAAGGGATAGCTTTTTATGAACCACTATTTAGTAACTCTAAATGGTGAAAACAAAAAAACATTACCTCAAAACTGTGCCGAACAAAGCCATTATCATGGGATAACTAAATTGTCAAGTTTTGAGTATCATAACTGAAAATTATTGGTTCTGTTTGATTAAGTTTTCTGCACACTTTGTTTCTGTTCAGTCTTCATAATTTTGAAATTTTTTTGGTTATTTCAGGTTGGAACCGAACCAACAAGTTGTGCACTTCCTAAATATATGTTGTTGAAACATGCTCTGAAACATTCATATTCATTAAGTTATACTAGGTTTTTCTTTTGTCCTAATTTTTATAATTACTCTTTTTCTTACTTTTAGGTATGAGAAGGATATGCTTGCATTTACAGGCTGCAGTCATAATTTGACAACAGAAGAAGATGCAGAGCTTCAAATAATGCGATATGAAGTCAGCCATTGGAAGGAGAAAGAAATAAATGGAACAGAAAGAAGATTACTTGGTGGCTGTCCGTTGACTCCGAGGGAGACTTCTCTTTTGCTTAAAGGGCTGGGTTTCCCATCTAACACCAGGATTTACCTGGTAGCTGGTGAAGCATATGGGAAAGGAAGCATGCAATATCTTCTGGATGACTTCCCTAACATATTCTCGCATTCCACTCTTGCCACAGAGGAAGAGCTGAATCCTTTCAAGAATCATCAGAACATGTTGGCTGGTTTAGACTATGTTGTTGCACTTCAAAGTGATGTATTCGTTTATACATATGATGGAAACATGGCAAAGGCAGTTCAAGGTCACAGGCGATTTGAGAACTTTAAGAAGACTATTAATCCAGACAAGTAATGTTCTAATCTATTTCCTGGTTCAGTGCTTATTGGATTATCTTTTCTGCATTAAGGTTTTGCATTTTATTCCAAACTTCACTGAATGCCATTGATGGTTGCAGGATGAATTTTGTGAAACTTGTGGATGAGTTGGACGAAGGAAAATTAACTTGGGAGACATTCAGTTCCAAAGTGAAAGAGCTTCACAAAGATAGAGCTGGAGCTCCATATCTAAGAGAGCCTGGAGAGTTCCCAAAGTTGGAGGAAAGTTTTTATGCGAATCCCCTTCCAGGATGCCTTTGTGAAACCAAACAAGAGAAGTAGACTACATGTAGGCAGGTTTTCTCGTATTTTTCAAGGTGTAAGCTCAACTGCTTGCAAGAAATGGGCATGCATGCGCCTCGAAGCTTATAACCATAGAAAGTTTCAAACTTCACTGGTTGAAGATGCTTCTGATGGAGGGAGAACAGTCCTCTGGGAGGTCAGAACCAATTCAAATGAGGTCATTCTTTTCTTGCAGCTTACTATACTGGTTATAATACATTAACTGTTATTTGAATATCAAAATTGACAGAGGATATACTCATGCCAATGTTTTGTATTTAACTACACTTGGAGAGACAATATGGGGTTTTTTGGGTGGAAAAGGTTAAGAACTTGAGGCCTTCAGTTGGGTTTGTTATTAAAACTTAATCCAATTTGTGAACTGATACTGATTTGATCACAGAATTAGATATCAATAATAATACCAAAGTATGATTTCTCAGAAGTTTCAAGTTGCTTTCATTGCCATTGTTTTTCAGTAGTTGTGATGCATTTAAGATTTAATTTCTCTAGTGGTAGCTTCTATGATTAGTTTGCTCATTCAAAAGGAAAAAAAAATCAACAATTACAAAATTCATGTTATATCTCAAAAATTTTAAGTTAATATTCTGATAATTTCATGTGTTTTTTTACTCACTATATCATTAAAGAAAAGAGTGATTATGGTGTAGATGCCTATTAAAATAAGGTTATGACTCGAGTCCCACAAGAATATTAATTGATTCTAAGTAGTTCTTATTGGCTTTAGCTCCATTTTCAAAGAATTCATATCATTCTATTATATATTAAAAGATATATATTCATATGAAATATATCAATTTTTTTTGTCTAAATTATTCGGTATTTAAAATATAGAAGCTCAACTATTTCGAATCTTCTTAAACTCATTTCACTTGATTAAGAAAATAAAAAATAAAAAGAAGAAGAAATCAACTAATGGACATAGGCAAATGGATTCTCACAAAAATGGGTATCAAAAACATTAAATTGCTAAGGGCTAAAATCTAATATCTTAAAAGAAAGAGATCCAGAGGGCATTATAACTGCAGAATAGACTCAACAAGTTCTTGCAGAGGTGCAAGCTCTCCTTTATCAATCAACCGAAATTCCTGCACCATATCCAACTCAACAACGTT
>CAOGCB010429246.1:0-35051 GCA_948266635.1 Cnidoscolus chayamansa | reverse complement strand
TTTTAGAATGTGTTATATGATGAAATTGCTTAGAGATGAGTAAATGAATGGAGGTAGGTGGTGGTTAGATGAAAGATACATACATGTATTTAGATATTGGATATTTAACTGTGGTTGAGAAATGCTTGTCATGTATATTTTGATTATTGGGCTCTCAAAACAAAAGATTTTCAGTGGGTAACACCTCATCCAACCTCTCTCTCTCTCTCTCTCTCTCTCTCTCTTTAATTCCACTTTGTGCATAATAACATGAAGGCTAACAGTATGCTTGATTGCTACTACAGCTCTTTCTTCTAGAAATAAATTATATATATAATACGTCTTTATCTATATTTTGTATAAATAAATATCTGATTGATTGATAAGTGTTTTATTTTTAACATAGGATATATGTAATAATGACAGTCCTCCTTCCGATGCCGAAGTTAAAAGCTAAGACGACTTGCCGACCTTGAACATCAAATCTGATTTCTTAAGAGTCCAATGTTGTTGTGCTGTTGTTTTCTTCTCTTTTTTTTTTTTAATTTCTATACATTATTAATTAGCCGCATGTAATTAGTTATTTTTAAACTGCTAATAATTCGAATTTATTACAAATATATTCAAGAACTTGACAGATTTTTCACTTTTTTTGCATACTGGAAAAGAAGAATGATGCAGGTCCTGTATCATTGAAAGCCAGGACATTAGGCTGCAAAATACAATTGGAGGATGATGTAACATCCACCATTAATATATATATATATATATATGTATGATGTTTATAGAAGAAGTGTAGCAAATGTTATTATGAATTAATATGGAAGCCTGCAAGTAAAAAGACTATACTACTCTAAACATAGCACGAGTCGGAACGGCCTATGCCCCCAACAAGTTCAAACTAAGCACTGTAGCATTCCAGCATTTGTGTTGAAAAAACAGAGACGAGATGATCCACCAATGAATAACATTGTATCATGGGTTGGGGTCTCTTAAGAAAGTCTGGACCACAAATAAGAATGGGCCATATTTGCTCAAATGAAAGTCCAACCCATTTTAAATCTTAGAAAACGTATAATCTTGATTTGTTCCCAAACTTAATTTTTTTTTTTAAAGAGATATCCTTTCTTGTTAGATAAATTACATCCATAATTTCCTATTATTGATAAACTTCTCAAATTAAAAAAAAAACTATATAGAAATATTTTTATTAAATTTATATATACAACATCAACCGGCAACCTTACCCATATATCTGGCTCATTGCAAGTTGTATTGCGAGTGATAGAGAGAGGTGACTTTTCAAACAATTCTGCCGCACATGCTTTTGTTATGCAAATCTATAGCCTAAATGAATGGTTTCCAATTTCTTGTAGTTACGCTTTTGTCACTTGTGAAAAATATCAACGTGCACGACCTGCCTAAGTCCTTTGTTCACATTCTAATCCATCTTATTTATATTAGGAACGACTTCCAATTTGTCGTTCCCACATTAGATTTCATTCACTTTATTATAGCTATCTATTTATGTACCTTTCAAAGCATATTCAGGTCTCTAATTTTCTATAATGATTTTATTTTTTTCAATTAAATAATAATTTAGTTTAATATTACACTGTCCTCTAAGGGACAGCAGATTCTTTATATCTGAAACATTTTCTAAGGAAACTAACAGAATAATTGCTATCATATACTGTCACTGTTTAACTTATGATCCCAATCTCATACTTATCTATGCAAAAATATATCAACATGTCTTCCCAACGTCATGCAGTTGGAATAGACTAGTTATCAACGTAGTCTCCCACGGAGTTAACAAATTGATCAATTTGATTGAATCCCAATATTTATTTAATTAGCTCATTTTTAGCTGGGACTAAGCCATAGCAACAGCCAACAGCTAGAAATGGTGAATCCCCTTGAACCCAACGCCACCGTAGTTGAAAACAATGATCACCCTTTGTTAGTTCCTCAGGACTTGAATCAATAAAGTTACAACCATATCGTGTTTGCAAATTTCACGCAACAAGGAGGAGCCATGAGCCATCTCCTATCTACTTAAGTGGAACAGAAAAGGTTTTAACTTTCAACAAGCCGAAATTTTGAAACACCGCTTGCTATAGTTGCACTTGCGTTGAACTTGCAGTGAAAAAAGTCCTTTACGTCTCTGTCTCTGTCTCTGCGTGCGTGTGTACACAGGCATGCGGGAAATTATTTCAGGCAGAGCTTTCTCGTTTAGAATTTTCGACTGTCTTTTTGGGTCAATATAATATATTAGTCAAAGCCAGAATCGAGCTGGGTGTCTGTTTTACTTCACACCTGTTTTTCCACATTACTGATCTGCCAATTGGACAGTGGATTATACAGTTGGGTCAAGTTTATATATGTGAGGCTGAGTGTGAGCCACTTGAGGTAATGATTATTGATTAATATCCTGAAACTCTAGTACTATTTTCACATTTTTCCTCTCTTCCCACTTGAGAAACTGCTTTCCTTAATCATAGCATGAAATCTTGAAGCTGAGGTTTGTATGCTTATTTGCCTGCCTTATTCTGTTACTTATTTTATTACTGGTAGCAGAAAATTGGTTTTCCCCACTTTTTTTTTTATGTCAACTTTGCAGGGATGGGTCAGTTCTTCTCTAAACTTGTTTTAATTACAAGGAGAAGGAAATTTTGGGTTTAGTGTCCAGAGATTTCTTGTTACTATTTCTTCTCTCTTCTTTTCTATTTAATCCAAATTTAATGAAGCAATAGGCTTCTTTTTTTTTTTTTTTTTTTTTTGTTCAGTATAGCTATAACACATTAACAAGTACTATACCAGCCAAATCCAGAGAATAAGAGAAGAGGAAACTTCTGAGAAGCCATGGCAGAGGAGGATATATACACAAAAGATGGAACTGTAGACTACCGTGGAAATCCTGCTAACAGGAAGGAAACTGGAACCTGGAGAGCCTGCCCCTTCATAATAGGTAAGGTGTAATTTGTAGATACAAGTAGTGGGATCTGATCATGAAAAAGATAATTGCTTATCTGTTTCAGCTTTCATCAACAGGAAATGAATGTTGCGAAAGATTGGCTTATTATGGGATGAGCTCCAATCTGGTTCTTTATTTCAAGAACGTGTTAAATCAGCATAGTGCTACTGCTGCTAAAAATAACTCTGATTGGAGCGGAACATGCTATACTACACCGTTGATCGGAGCATTTCTGGCTGATGCTTATCTAGGAAGATACTGGACTATTGCAACTTTCTCGATCATTTATGTAATTGTAAGTTTTGTCTTTGCGCGTGGATTCAACTTTTTATAGAAGATTATTTGCTTATGGATCATTTGAAACCAAAGGGGAATTCAATTGCATTTGATTTTACAATGGAATTTTGTGTTAATGCAATACCCAACTGTTTGAACCTTGAAAAGTTCAACCTGGAATGTTGAAATAAGCTTTTCTTGGAAGCGTACATTAAATAACAATTTTTGGCTTTTCTTTTCACAGGGAATGACTCTTTTAGCTATGTCAGCATCTGTCCCTGGTCTGAAGCCAAAATGTTATGCAAAAAACGACTGCGATCCGACTGAAGCACAAAGTGCAGCATGCTTTGTTGCACTTTACCTAATAGCTTTAGGCACAGGAGGGATTAAGCCTTGTGTCTCATCCTATGGAGCAGATCAGTTTGATGATACAGATGAGGTGGAGAAGAAGCACAAAGGCTCTTTCTTCAACTGGTTCTACTTCTCAATTAATGTTGGAGCTCTTATAGCTTCCTCTGTGCTAGTATATGTACAAGACAATTGGAGTTGGGGATGGGGCTTTGGCATTCCCGCAATAGCCATGGCAATTGCTGTTGTGAGCTTTTTTTCAGGCACTCGGCTGTACAGGTACCAAAAGCCAGGAGGCAGCCCTCTCACACGTCTCTGCCAGGTGATAGTAGCATCCATCAGGAAATACAAAGTTGAAGTGCCTGCTGACAAGTCTCTTTTGTACGAGACAGCCGATGCGGAATCCAACATCAAAGGAAGCCGCAAGGTCGAGCACACCACAGACTTCAGGTTACCGTCTTAACCTATTGCTGAAAACATATTACAATCTGGAAGAATCCAAATGAATCAGAAAAATAAAACTCGTCTTAGTTTCAATAATCAAACTCCAATTTAGTTTCTTACATGTTGCTGCAATTGTGTTCTTGCAGTTTCTTTGACAAGGCAGCAGTGGAAACAGAAAAGGATCATATAAAGGATTCAGTGAACTCATGGAGACTTAGCACAGTAACACAAGTTGAAGAGCTAAAATCCATCATTAGGTTGCTCCCAATATGGGCTACCGGTATAATATTTGCTGCTGTGTACAGCCAAATGAGCAACTTATTTGTGTTGCAAGGTGATCAAATGAACAAATATGTTGGCAATTCCAAGTTCGAGATCCCATCTGCATCTCTTTCTGTCTTCGACACCCTAAGTGTCATATTTTGGGTCCCCATCTATGATCGCATTATTATGCCATTTGCAAGAAAATTCACAGGTAACAAGTATGGCTTGACTCAACTTCAGAGGATGGGCATTGGCCTCTTTATATCAATATTTGCCATGGTATCCGCAGCAGTTTTAGAACAGGTAAGACTTGGATATGTTAAAAGACACAACTCCTATGACATTAAACAAGTGCCCATATCTGTATTTTGGCAAGTTCCACAGTATTTTCTGATAGGGTGTGCAGAAGTTTTTACATTCATTGGGCAGTTGGAATTCTTCTACCAGGAAGCACCTGATGCCATGAGGAGCTTGTGCTCTGCTTTATCACTGACCACAGTTGCTCTTGGCAATTACTTGAGCTCTCTGCTTATGACTATTACTACAAGCATCTCCACCAAGAATGGAAAACCTGGGTGGATACCTGACAACTTGAACTATGGTCATGTGGATTACTTCTTCTGGATGTTGGCAGTAATGAGTGTGCTCAATTTAGGTGCCTTCCTCTTGATATCGAAGTGGTATACATACAAAACACCATTAGGAACTCTGCGTTGATGGTGTATCTTTATTTGCATGTAAATAAATTAAGTCGGTGCTCAAGAATATGTTTCTTTAACCAGATATTTGATGTTTGCAAAATAGAATATGAAGGAAGAAGTATGTGGACTCTAGTGCAAAGCAGGAGTCCATTGTGTCTGTAATAATGTAATCAGGGAAGAAAGTGAACCACAAATCAGCCAAAGTCATTGCATGCAATATAATTGTAGGGCACTTGCCTTTCCACTGATCAACCACGCTAAGAGATGCAAAATTAATTAATATAAAAGCTCAAACTTGGAGGTCTTGTGTCCAATAATAGGCTTTAATAATACCTCTAACCCATTGAATCAATCATAAAATAAATAAAGTAATTAGAATCCCTTCTTCCAAGTGCTGAAAAGATGCTACATTTTTTGGGGGTTTATGTCCAAATATAATACATGAGAATGAGATGGCCGCATATGCTATAATAAGCGGCAAAAGCCTCAGAAATGGTTCGTAAACGTTTTCAAGAAGCCAAAACAGGTACTGGAATTTCTTCTTATAGTTAAATGCTAACCAACAGCTCGATGAAGAGGAAGGAGAAAGAAAAAGAGCAAAATAGAATAAATTAATATTTCAGGCTTTAAATATCTTTAACTTATGATAAGTTACCTTAGGAAAGTATGATCAGCCAAACATAAAAATATAGAATAAGCACTTACTATTGTGATAGAAACTTAAGTCTTAACTTACTTTAATTGTATATTAAACATTTACCCCCATGTAGCAGCAAGTAGGTAGGGCTTTGATCTGACAACCCAACATCGCCGCTTTGTTGGTGGACGCTGAACCCAAGGCCAAATGAGGAGCGAGAACTGACTCAGTTGTATGAGAGACGAGAGTTTTCATGTCCAGGCGGACAGAAGCCATGGAAGAGTTTATTTCCAAGGGGGAAATGATAGGCACGACAATCGAGCCGAAAGGGGTTGTGGAGAAGGATGAAGATGTCTAGAATTATAAAAAAGAGTTACGGAGCAAGAAGTTTGAGCAAGAGGCGCAGAGGCTGCGAGGAAAGACAAAGGTTACATTGTCGACTGTTGAGTGAGAAAGCAAAATCATGGGATGATATTAAAGTGTTTGATGAAAGTTTATTCGTGTAGCTATATTTGCGAGTTTATGTTTATGTATATTTGAATGCATAATAAATGTTTTGGTTGATGATTAGATGATGTTGTGCACTCTTGTCTGGCATGATTTACCAAGTATGATGCTTCAAACGGAAAAAGGGAGAAAACTTGTGTTGGAGACTTGCATCATCAGCTTGTTGGCAATTGTAATGAATCATGATGTATGAATAATGGGTAGTTGTTAGATTTTTTATGCATCTAATCATCTCAGTTACTTTTAATTAGCTATGCTTTTGGTTGAATAATGGGAGATACGTAAGATTTTTGTCGAACTCCGACCACAATTTGCCGCTACAATAAAGAGATTAATTGCATGTTTGATGTTGAATTAGAGGAAAAATATTAATCTACTGCTCTCGAACTTTTCAAATGAAATTCCTCCTGCATAAGGAGAACAATGCATGCATGGACTGTCTTAAGCAATAATTTCAACTTTTTCCCAGATGGTAATACTGTTTCTCAACATGGACACTTTTCTTCTCTTCTGGAGTAGGAATTTTTACAGTGTCCTCAGAGAACTTTTTTTCTTTTTACCCAACAGTGTCAATATATTGCATTCTTCATTAATGCTGGAAGCAAGAGCACATTGATTCACATTTGGGTCACCCCTGAAAGGACTCTTTATCATACAAGAGCAAAGATAAACTTTTAACAAATTTGCACAGGTAGTGTCAGTCATTTGGCTCCACAAGAATTAAGATTCTTCCAAATCCAAATGTCAACTTTTGCTCCTTTTTTCCCTGAAGCACGATGAAGAGTAAGCTATTGAACCTTTATTTGAATTAAGATACAGGCCTTAGACGATGTAGATGCAGGTGAGAAGTGACCTAACTTGTACAAATCATCACCGTCGAGTTCTGAAGATATGGCCATATGGGTAATGCATCCTGGTAACCGGGTATTTGCCCTCTCTGGCTTGTTGGCCTTGATGCAATACCATTTCAGGGACCAAACAGTACATTGCGGAATTGGGGAATCCTATGCAGAAACTCCAAAAGGATCACACCAATCAAATTTGTCCAGAGAAGAAAATAATTCATCAGAAGCAATTATTGGCAACCTGTAACGAGCATTTGGGTGCGATTTTTGGGTCCCCACGGAAGGTAACAGTACCCTCAGTAGCTGTGTCACTGACTGTCTCACAGGGTAGGTCGTACATGACTATTATTTGTTAACCAGAGTAAAATTTCATCATGAATAAAGCAAAACCTTATTTATCTAGTCTGAATTTAACAGGTTTCACTAATTTTTTTCATACTGAATTTTGTTCTCATAAGACCAACGATAGCTTAAGAAGTTTCTATTTGAAATGCTGCCTTTTTTTTAAAAAAAAAAAAAATCTTTTTAATTTGCTATTAAAAAATAGTTAAACATTTCAATATTTTAGACTTCTCGCACCAAAAATATATTAATTACCCTCAAACTAATTTTTAAGATCGCCTAACCGTTTTCTGCGGAAGACAACCTCAGCAATAATGCTAAAAGACGGCAAACAGGCAACTCCTAACTATTTCTAAGGCAGATAGAAATGGAAATTTCAATCGGATGCCAAGGAAACTACAAGAATACATACCATTAGAGCACATAAAGATGTTACTGATAATTTTCAGAATTTTCATGTAATTGCACTGAAGGGATGGACAGTGGACTCTAGATCTGGTACCGACCTCAAAAGTCCTACTCCAATTGATAAAACAATCATGCATTAAATGTCTCAAATGGATGCGATCATGCTTTGCAATCGCTTTTCTTCTTTTCTACTTTGGATTTGGGACAAATAGAGATTCTGTATCCCTTTGCCATCAAATGTATCTTCTGCATCACGAATGACCAAAATTACGATTCGTAACAATCAACCTATAGCTAGAAAAGTCAATGGCAATCCCAATAAATCAGAGGAGCAACTTGCATTTTTTATCACGTACGATTAACAATTCTCAAAGACAGGGAAAGAAGTCTATATACTTTACACTTAACCTACAGTGAAATATCATACAAGGATTTCTTCATCCACACACCAGTTACACCGACAATAAAACCACAAAAGTATTAACAAACCCGCAACCATATAGACTTCTAATGTAACCGTAATAGAGCAGGATGAAACAGATGAGCAACAATACTAAATAAATTCTTGAAAACTTCCATTCAATAGGCAAGGATTGCCAGTTCCACAAAAAATATACCATTATATTGCTAGGAAGGCATCATTACTGAATTCGACTTGGGCGAAAACAAATCTAATTGCTGCATTATTAGAGACAGGTGGTGATAATATGATGTGTTTTTTTTTATCTATAGAACCAGGAGAAACACATTAAGTCTTGCCTTTACAACATCACATTCCACTGAAGAACAATTAATGTACCTTTACAAAACATTTCTTGCCATAGAGTTTGAGTTCAGTAGCCTACTCTTTCCTGATTTGCTTCTTCCGTAACTCCTGAGTGGAGTCAAGTAGAACCTTAACAAGCCATTATCAAGGTGGTTTGGAGAATATCTCGCACTCCGGTTGCGATGGAGCACAAGGTCTTCTCTTCTCTTCATGCCATATTCCTTGGTCTCAATACTACTCGCATTACATGCCATTTTGCTGGAATCCCTAGCACTAACAGTGTAACTCCTTATAAGCTTCTGACTAACAGTCCCATTCGTGTCCACACGGGACACCCCATCCAACTTATGCCAAGACTCTGCTACAGGCCCATCAATCGCACTTCCACCAATACTGCTTTCTTCATCCCCACATTTGCCCTCACTTCTCCTCTGCATCAAACCCCAAATGTTCAACATGCCACGCCACCTCTGCAGCTTCTTGAAATGAAAACCCTTTTTGCTAATCTCACCAGCAACAGAATCCGCATCCTTGAAAAGAGCATCAGTATTCCCTGCATGATAATCTTTAAGAGAATACCAATTTGAATCCCTCAATTCTTTCTCTGTGACTAACAACTTTGCCCCATGGAATAACCCAACTGTTTCAGGAGATACCTTAGCATTGGATATTGATTTAAACTCATCATCCCCTAATGTTGCCCTCCTATTTGAACCTACGCGATCAAAACTTCTCCCCCTCCTCCTATCAGAGTAATAATCCCTAGTCTGAGCAGTGCCTCCAGGACTACAATCTCCTTCATTCTTCAAGTCCACATTCTCTTTCGTCTCAATCCCATTGCCAGGTAACTTGGAATCCTCTACAACTGAAACCAATGGAGCAGGCCGTGGGTATGTTTTGCCAATCACATAACCATCCCAAGAAGCCCTGGGCTCATCAAAAGAATACCGTGCACCATCAACAGACAACCGAGCCACGTCAACTGATAATCTTGGGTCAGTATCACAAGATCTCCTTCCCAAACCATACTCCCCAATCTCCGACTGGGTCTCCCTCAATCTTCTGGCACTCAGCTTCTCAATTTCAACTACTAAATCACCATCTCGACCACCAACAATAAGATGTTGCTTTTCCTTCTTCTCTTTCTTCTGTTTCAACTGCCATTTAACTAATTTCTTTCTAAACACTGAAGCTGCCTCCCAAAAACCCCCTGCAATGTCCCTTAAATCTTTACCTGCATTCTTCTTTCTCGTCGATTCAAGATCTATGAGTTCCTTCATTGTCATGCACTCTCCGTCCTCTTCAAAGTCATCTATATTTCTTACAGGGGAAGCATTCACATATGGTGCATTGACCTCGTCTGAAACCCTAATTTCAGCCCCATTTTCATCCTCTTCTTTCAATTCAAGTCCCAAATCCAAACCCTTAGGCTTCCTATTCACGCTATATTTCTTCTTATCGTCAAGGTGGAAGAGATCAGAAAGAGAGTTTCGAGCCTTTACATCGCAGGACTTCCGGCGGGGCTCGGAGGTGGTGGTAGTGCTAGTAGAAGTGGAGGAGGCATTGGGGTTTGAGCTACTGGAAAAGGATTTGCTGCGGCGGAGCTCAGCGGCGAGGTAGGTGATGGGGGTTTCCTGGTGGGTGTCAGGGTCAATGCCGGCGAGGCGTTCGCGGAGGCAGGAGGCGCAGAAACCAGTAATGGGTTTGGAGGGGTGGCGGTGGCAGGTGGAGAGGCGTAGGCTTTGGGGTTGAGGTGGTAGAGTCATGGCTGATGGCTGTGGTGAACGGAGACTAATCTCATCCAAGGGGGGAGAGAGAGAAAGAGAGAGATTGAAGAATGATCAGCGAGTACTGAGTAGTTTAGACTTTGGAGTGTGGTCCATATATGGAAAAAAATTGAAGAGAAAACCCTTGATAAACCCCTCTCTAAACTTTTTTATTTTATTTTATTTAATACAAAAATATGTTGTTTTCTTTAAATTTGTTTTAATAAAAAGCTGAAATTTTTATATAAAACAATCCAATATTAAGCTAAATAATATTTCCCACTTAAATCTGTGTCCACACAATAACTAAATAAATAAATAAATAAAGCCTATCAATTCATGATTAAGATAATAATTTACGGGAGAGTATATAATAATTTATTTAAATAAGAATAATCATCTGTTTAGTATATATATAATATTAGAATACTAAGTTATAAAAGTTGCATATAATCATACTATGGCTTGACGATGAAGATAAAAGAAAATAATAATAATAATAATAATCAGTACATGGGTTGCTTTGTGAAAAATAAAATAAAATAAAAATTGAAATGGGGGGTTTAAATGAAAAGATTTTTAAACTGGATGGATGGATGAGTAAGAGAAGGGTAAAGAGGTTGATGATCCCAAAAGCAACGCTTCATCTAATTCTCATGTAACTTTTTCATACTTTACCTTTTCTCTGTTTGCTTACAACCTACAAAAGTTTATTTAAGGGATATGCATGAAATATCTTCATATACATTGCATTTCTAGGTTCTATTTTTCTATTAATCGACTCGTTTAATCATGTCCAATTATATATATATATATCCACAAACTAACATTGTCAAATGGAAAGTGTAAAGAAAATCGAAGGAACTTATGCTTGACCTGACTCCAACTTTTCCATTGATCTCCTTGTGAAAGTAGTAAAGTGCACGAGTATCGCTTCATGCACAAGTAAATCAAAATAAAGCAAAACACACAACTTGTTGTCTTTTGTTTTCCCATAGGGACTTTAGAAATGGCAATAAAAATAAAAAGTAAATAAAAGTATATATATTTGAAAAAAGAATACCAACAAAGCGAAAAATATAAAGATGGGTTTGTGGGAATTGGCAAAATATCAATTATCAAGAGTGTCCAAAAAGATAAGAAGGAAGAAGTGGTCAACCCCACAAAAGAACAATACAATAGGCATAGAAATTTACCCATAAAA
This sequence comes from Cnidoscolus chayamansa, assembly GCA_948266635.1. NCBI lineage: Eukaryota > Viridiplantae > Streptophyta > Magnoliopsida > Malpighiales > Euphorbiaceae > Cnidoscolus > Cnidoscolus chayamansa. The sequence goes on along the minus strand of CAOGCB010429246.1, from coordinate 23,587 downwards.
ATTATGCCTGTGGTGGTTTGAAGTTCATAATAAAGATTGGCAGTCTCGGAAAATGGAAAGTGGGAACCTACAACCTAGGATTCTTCATATTTTTTCACCTTAAGTATTATTTTATTTGATAAAATTAATATTGTTTTATGTATGGAGATCTTCTGATTCTTGTCCTGGAACACTTTACTTTTACCAAATTGCACGTGCACGTGCGCGGCACTTACTGTCCACTAGAATTTGGTTCGGGTTTGGGGGGCTACCTTTTCCCTTGTAGCCCTAGCCCTTGCCCTTTTCCACTTCATCTGCAGGTCCCATCAAAATAGGCCCATCACCGATGGGACCCGGACCTCTCTTACTTTTCCTTTTCCACTACGTTCCTAAAATCTATGGTTTATTAATAAAATACCTTATAATTATTTGTCTAGTTAAGAAGCATCCCGCGTCCACGCGCTATATTAAATTATTTATAAAATATAAATTTAAATATTAAATACTAAATGATGATGCTATTGGATATGTCATGGAAGTATGCTGTGTATTTATAAATAAAATAAATAAATAAATAAAATTTAATTTATATAGTATAGTGAGATTAATTATTTAATTTTTAAAAATATGTTAAATACTTTTTATTTTTTTAAACAATTAACTACTTAAAAATTTTAAATAGTTATTATTTTAAAAATATAGGTTAAAAAATTGACTCGAAATAAAAAAAAAAAAAAAAGATCAGGAGGCCAAGCCATATTTCTGTGCGAGCGAGAGAGCGAGCTCCACGTGCAACCCGCCCTTTCCTTTCCCATATGAATAAAACTCATCACGGTCTCAGCTCTGCTCATGTGATCGATCACGTTCTCATCTGTAAAATCTCTCTGATTTTTTGTCTTTTCTCCTCCTTTAACCGCATACTATCCTTTCAATTGGACATTTCTGCAAATATCTTCTATTCACCTTTTATAACTCTTCACATCCTTTCCATTTTTCTCCCACTTGTGCTTTTCTGATAGTGAATTCCTTATTTGTATCTTCAAAAAACGAAGTTGGATGCTTGCTTCTCTGATAGCTAAACAAGCATTTCCTTTCCAAGTAAAACTATTTTCTCTTTTTTAGATTCCAATTCTAAGTTCCTTCCGTTTTCAGGAGGTCACCGATGGCAACTAAAAATGCAGCCAACGACACTAGTGGTAATGTTCCGGCAGCTGCCAACCCTTTGGCTGACGATCCTTTGAAAATTGCATCCAATATTAATTACCATGCACAGTACAACCCTCATTTCTCCCCTTCCAAGTTCGAGCCGGAGCAAGCTTTCTATGCCACGGCCCAGAGTGTTCGTGATCGGCTTATACAAGTAATGATGAGGATTTTTATTTATTTATTTATTATTATTATTTGTATGTGGTGTTGTTTGTTCAGTTATTCTGTTTGCTTTGCATTTGACAGTAATGTATTTGGAATTGTTCTCAAGAACGTGTTACTGTAATGTAAACAAAGATGGTTTCTAGCTAATATAATGAAATCGTGGGAGGCTATGCTATTTGGCCATTGTGCTCTGCTGTTTGTTTGCTGTGACCATTTGCAAACAGTGTAGAATTTCTCCCCGAAATTGTTTATGTATATATTTTCATTTATGCAGCAATGGAATGAGACATATCTTCACTATCACAAAGTTGATCCAAAGCAGACGTACTACTTATCAATGGAATTCCTTCAAGGACGAGCTTTGACTAATGCAATTGGGAACATGAACATTCAAGGTGCATATGCTGATGCTTTAAAGAAGTTGGGATATGAACTTGAGGAAATAGTTGAGCAGGTAATACAAGTGCGAGGTTCGATGCGTGTAGGCTTTTTTTTCAAGTGCCTATATCCATTTAGCCCATTTCACAAGACTATATTACTTGAACTTCTCTTTTTTCGTTATATGTTTTGCATAAATTAAGCTTTTGTTTATTAGTGGATTCCGACTACAAGAATTTCATAAATGTTCTCATTGAATTTTTTATCATCTTAGTGTGAGTAGCTGGTTGAGAACCATTAATCCAAAAAGCCCAAAAAAAGAGTTTGAACCTGATTTCTCATTTCTGACCTCTTATCCGTGTGAAAACTTATTTCATATTGTTGGACATGGTCAAAATCGTTTTATCTTTTTGCTGTGTTTTGAATTTTTTGGCACCTTGTTGGCATGTGGCCGTCAATCAATGACCAGAGATCCATTCTGATTTCATGGTTCATGACAAAATAAGTCCTGTTAAGTCAAACTAACGAACTGTGACTCTTTATGGAAGAACTTTATCAGCTTACTTTTCTTGGTCATAATTAAAGTTTACTTAAACATCGATCCATACTCTTTCCAATGTGCATTCCACTTGATTTCAACAAGCATTCCACCAATGACTATCACAAATGATTGCACATAGGAGAAAGATGCAGCGCTTGGAAATGGTGGTCTAGGGAGACTTGCTTCATGCTTCCTAGACTCTATGGCAACACTGAATTTGCCTGCATGGGGATATGGTCTGAGGTACAGGTATGGGCTGTTCAAGCAGCGTATCACCAAGGAAGGCCAAGAAGAAATTGCTGAGGACTGGCTTGAGGTCTGATCTCAATTAAAAAAATATAAGCATGTTAACCAATTGATTCTTGATTTTGACTGAACTTATGCAGAAGTTCAGTCCATGGGAAGTTGTCAGGCATGATGTTGTATTCCCGGTCAGATTCTTCGGTCATGTTCAGGTTAATCCTGATGGATCGTAAGTGTTAATTATAAAAATCTTTTAAATTGACCATATTCCTGCACTGTTATATGCTGGTTTCAAGTTTTTCATATATGAAACAATCATTTTTTTTTTATATTCCTTTCTATTCTTGTGCTTATGTTCATGTTGATTTTTCTTAGAACATAATTTAATGCAAATTGTATCTGTTATGTACAGACGAAAGTGGGTTGGTGGAGAGATTGTGCAAGCTCTGGCTTATGATGTTCCAATTCCAGGTTATAAAACAAAGAACACTATCAGTCTTCGCCTTTGGGAAGCAAGAGCTTCTGCTGAGGACTTCAATCTATTTCAATTTAATGATGGACACTATGAATCTGCTGCACAGCTTCATTCTCAAGCTCAGCAGGTTGGTTTTCAACTGACATGTTAGGGAAGATCCTCTAGCCAGGTTGTTCCATTGGATAAAGTATGTCAATTTCGCTAATAGCGGAAAGGTACTCATAATGTACTTGTGCCATGTGATGCTACTTTTGAAATTGATAAAGTTGTTGAATCCCACATCGTGTTGGAATGAGGATTATGTGCTACTTATAAGGTCTTGGCACCTCTCTCCTCTTGAGCTAGCTTCTGGGGTGGAGTAAGGCCTTGGCCATTTTATTAACATGGTATTAGAGCCTCTCATTCAATGTTGGGCTGAATGTGAGGGGATATGTTGAATCCTAGATTGGTTTGGAATAAGTCATTAGGCATCACTCTCCTCTTGAGCTAACGTTTTGGGGTGGAATAAGGCCTGGACCATTTTATTAACAAAAGTATTTGTCATTATATAAAGTTTCTTATGTCTTCCAGAAGAATGCTTGTAAAAAAAGTGTCTATATGCAGATTTGTGCTGTTCTTTATCCTGGGGATGCAACTGAAGAAGGAAAGCTTTTGCGGTTGAAGCAACAATTCTTTCTATGTAGTGCATCACTTCAGGTGGGAAACTTAGCATATTATTTATTCTTTTTGTGTTGCTGTTGTGACTCAGGGTCTCTCCATTCATGTATGTTTGAGCATCAAATCTCAATCTAATAATCCCTTGAAAATGGTGATAAACTTGACTCAGATATTCTTGAAATTGTTATCCTGGAAATTTATAATGGAGTCCATTTGGACATACCATGCCAAGTGGTCAAGTGGGCACGAGATACTTATGTATATAATATAATTGGAAGTTGGTCTGTATCTGCCATCATGGAAAGTAAATAATTTTTGCTAAGCAAATTATTTTCATACCATTCACCAAAAAACCTTTCTAAGCGAATCATTTTATTCATCTGGGAAAACTCACTGGTTCTCTTCTCAGTTCATGGTGCTATGGGCAACCTATCAGCCAAGTGGTTCTCATCATTTGTAAGGCTATTAATTCTCCCAACACTACTTCCTCCTGTTTGAAGAAAATTTTATGTTAACTTTAGTCGACTTATATAGATTGTCTTCATTTTTGGCAGTTTTTTTAATAGGATAGGCAGCTATACTAATCTATTAATTGTAATTGTTGTTGTCTGACCTGCTGGCTTGGACACCATTACACTTGTGTCGTGCCCCTAAATTGAATAGAAATAGTTAGGTTGCATCCAACCTGAGTTCCCATGTCTGTTCTTGCTTCACATGCAGCCCCAGAAGTTGGCACTGCGAACACAAATTTAGATAGGGATGTGCACTTCATTCTGTTCTAATCCCAGCCTGGGGCTGGTTTTTTGGTAGTCAATGAGATACAATGACTATAACCCATGTTTCTTCTGGCTTTAAATTTACATGTTGAAATTTTAGATTTCAGGCTAGTTTTCACAACATTTCACCCAAATGTTGGGACAAATTGCAGGATATTATTATGAGATTTAAGGAGAGGAGAAGTAGCAAAGGCTTTTGGAAATGGTCTGAATTTCCAAGCAAGGTTGCATTACAACTGAATGATACTCATCCTACTCTTGCAATTCCAGAGCTGATGCGATTACTGATGGATGATGAAGGACTTGGATGGGATGAAGCTTGGGATGTGACAACAAGGTCCTGTGGTTTTCAGGACTCCCTGTTTTTTCTCTCACAACCTTCTTTCTTCTGACTTTTCACCATGTCAATATTTGTGTTGAGGTACAGTGGATATTAAATTTATAATAATTTACCCAGGACCATTGCTTATACAAATCACACAGTCCTTCCTGAAGCGTTGGAGAAGTGGTCACAAAAAGTGATGTGGAAGCTCCTTCCACGTCATATGGAAATCATAGAAGAAATAGATAAGAGGGTATATGAACTAACCTTTTTTTTTATCAACATCTATAGTTGTGACTTTGTAGTTTGCATGTAAAGGTATAAAAATGTTACAGTTCATTGCACTGATAGGCAGAAGTCGGACTAATCTTGAGAGTAAGCTTTCCAGCATGCGCATCTTGGATAACAATCCCCAAAAGCCAGTTGTTCGGATGGCAAATTTATGTGTGGTTTCTTCTCATACGGTAAGATTCTGGAATCTAAAGACAGTGAGATACAATGTCTCGATTAACCGAGTCTTAGGCTGAAAATCATGATAGTAACCTAATAAGGTTGTCATCACTTTAGATGGAGACTTAAACCAACTTGCAGGTTATTATTCCTTCAATTGGATGGAAGCCCCTAATTACATATGTTTGATTAAAATTGAGAAGTTGCTCTCCTACCCGCTGGTCATTCTATTTTTTCCCCAAGTTTCTTAATATCTTCTAATTTGTTGAAGGCTTGAAGCTCCCAGGCTTCTTATTTAAACCAAAATGGGCTTAATGTGAAGTCCAGCCTCTATACTTCATTGGTTTGTTTGTAGAGACTCTTTTCTCCTTCTAATTGGTTAAAGCCCCATGAAATTCATTGTTTAAGCTCAAAGGGCTTCATCAAATTTTACTCTATACGTTGTTGGCACTGGTTTGCAGGTGAATGGTGTAGCTCAGTTACACAGTGATATCTTGACGTCTGAGTTATTTGCAGACTATGTATCTATGTGGCCAAAAAAGTTCCAAAATAAAACTAATGGGATTACACCTCGGCGTTGGCTCCGGTTTTGCAGTCCTGAGCTCAGTAACATAATTACAAAATGGTTAAAAACTGATCAGTGGATTACCAACCTTGACCTACTCGTAGGTCTCCGGAAGGTAGGTATCTATAGAATATAATTGTCAATTGATTCCCTAACTAAAGATGGTTTTGTTAATTAATCAACACTAATGTTTTCTTGAATAGTTTGCGGACATTGCAGAGTTCCAAAATGAATGGGGATCTGCCAAGATGGCTAATAAGCAACGTTTGGCACAGTACATACTGCGAGTGACAGGTGTAAGCATCGATCCACATAGTTTATTTGACATACAAGTCAAGCGTATCCACGAATATAAAAGACAGCTTCTGAACATTTTGGGTGTGGTGTATAGGTACAAGAAACTGAAGGTACATCGACATCTCTTTTTCATGTTTGAATCTGTTTCTTAATGAATGGCTATTGTTACTGAAATAAACCAGAACATGATGTAATACAAGTGCATTCACATTTTAGTACTGGTCACCAACAGTTTACATAGTAATTCAACTATTTAAGCTCCATCTTCTTTTGTTGCTCACGCACTATAGCAACCAATGATGTGGTATTGTAGCTGTATCATCTTGGCTCTTGTCTTCTGTATTCATCTATTTCAGTATTATTTCCTTTTTCAAATTCTGTGTCCAGAGTGACAAAACAAAACAAGATAAATCCCTCTAATTACTGTAGTTTCAGTTCTGAATGTTAGGCAATGATACCGTTTTGGTTCTTAAACTGACAAATAATCTAATTATGGGTAAAGTTTGTGCATGGATTTAGATAATTGATTTATTTGTTTGCTATGTTGGTGTGTATAGACCTATATTTGCAAGAGTTTTCATGGTGTGCTGATGACATGACTCATTGGCTACTTTCGATCTTCCTTTTCACTGGATTATGACAGGAGATGAGTCCTGAAGAGCGGAAAAATACAACTCCACGCACTGTTATGATCGGAGGAAAAGCATTTGCTACCTATACAAATGCTAAAAGAATAGTGAAGCTGGTAAATGATGTTGGTGCTGTAGTCAACGGTGATCCTGAAGTCAATAGTTATTTAAAGGTAATCAATTGGAATTGAATTTTTAGAGAATACATCATGTTTTACCACAAATGTAAACAGAATAGAACTTAGACTAGCTCATACTTGGCCCATTTTGTCAGACGAGTCCTAGCAAATAAGCTTGAATGAATTTTTAGAGCTGAGCTTGTGTCGTTTGTGGACAACTTTCGTATTTGTTGGGGTAGAAGTGACCCTTTCAAGTTACCAAACCTTAAAACTTTTCAGAACTTGTTATTCATGTGCTTTTTCAGCCAACTTGCAACCAGGATATTGATGTGCCTAATACAAAATTAATAACCCAACTTAAACAGGGTGCTCACTGTAAAGGAGTCAAAGCCCATTGTTATTCGAACTCAGATCATTTGTTGAACAAGTTTGAAAATTGACGTTGAGAATCTCTTGTTATTGTAAATAAATCAGCTTAAATAAGTCCTTCCTAAGTTAAGCAGTCAAATAATTCTGGAAATACTTTATTTCTTTCCAGCATTAACTGTATATGAGTTTGGAAACATTAAAGTAAATTGAAGGCTGCATACCAGTACAATGAAATGGGAAAACATATTTAGGGAAAGAATAAAGCAACTGGCAAAAATATATTCATATGTGTAGTCGGGCTGGTTTATGTTTGTCGGTATTAAAAAATTTTGGGTTGTATGCTAAAAGGATAGGCAAAATTCATTTTCTTTGTTTTATATAGGAAGGTAGCACATTTTTGCTTCGTATTAGAACTTCCTACAATCTGGATAGTTACTTGAACAGGAACATAAACCCATTTCTGATAGTAAGGGTAGAAGGCATTTTAAGATTTCACTTTTTCTTAAAATTTTAATCCTGCAAGAACCATTGAATCATAAGTTTCTTTTGCATCTTTTGGCATGATAAATGAGATGTTGTAGTAGATTTATTGCACGAGTTCTCTAGCTCACACATATACTTATTCCATGTTTGTGGCATAAGCAAGCGTGTCCACTAATAAGTTTCTTATTTTCAGGTAGTATTCGTTCCAAATTACAATGTGGCTGTCGCAGAGATGCTTATTCCAGGAAGTGAACTATCACAGCATATCAGTACTGCAGGCATGGAGGCAAGTGGTACAAGCAACATGAAATTTGCACTTAATGGTTGCCTGATAATAGGAACATTGGATGGGGCTAATGTGGAAATTAGGCAGGAAATAGGAGAGGAAAATTTCTTTCTCTTTGGTGCAACAGCAGATGAGGTCTCTAGGCTACGCAAGGAAAGAGAGAATGGATTGGTAAGAAATTTGTAACTTTTCAACATTCTTTCCACTTGCAACTGCTATTTCAATCCCTATTTCCTTGAATTCCCAGTTATCTGATGAACCTAATTGGAAAATGGAGCTAGCACAAAACTTGGACAAATTAAAAAATGGGATCCTATTTATTTTGAAAATAAACTGTGACACAGAAGTACTGGCTGAAGCATGCCAGTTTCCCCATTAAATATTATCCATTGTAATATTTTTCATGTATCTTTAACTTGTCGGTATCCTGTACCTGCGCTGGAACTTAATTTTTAGCATTATGAAGCAACAATATGAACCACTTCCATTAAACAGGAAAAGGAACAGAATACTATATCTTCTTCCTGCTTAAATTTTCTTTTGTTTTTTGAAAAAATTGTCCTGCCTAGTTAGTTTATGGATGCCAAAAAAGTAAGCTGGGACCATGATTCCCTGTCAAATACTAACCTTTGCTAATGATTATACAGTTCAAGCCAGATCATCGATTTGCAGAGGCCAAGAAGTTTATAAGAAGTGGGGTATTTGGAAGCTATGATTACAATCCGCTTCTTGATTCTCTGGAGGGGAACTCTGGTTATGGCCGTGGTGATTATTTTCTTGTTGGGCATGACTTCCCAAGCTATTTGGACGCACAGGAAAGAGTAGATGAAGCTTACAAGTAAGATATCAAGAATCCCAGTTTTAAATTTGACATTTTTTTTATGATTGAGACTAATTAACAGCCTCCCAAACAAGAAGACATGCTTTGACAATCAAGTCACAGCTGATCCACCTGGGCCTGCCCGAATAGATAACTCAGCTTGGATATTATCAGTAGTAAAATCAAGTAAATTGTTGATTGATCCGAAGAAAACATCAAATGTTGGTTGCAGGGATCACAAGAGATGGCTGAAAATGTCCATATTAAGCACCGCTGGCAGTGGCAAATTCAGTAGCGATCGCACAATTGCTCAATATGCAAAGGAGATTTGGAACATAGAGGAATGCCGAGTACCATAATTGCTACTACCACGCCACTTAACCTTTCTATATTAATGATTGTAGTCGAGTATGATTAAGCTTTGGAAGAATCAAGGAAACACGTTAATAATAAGATACTCTGTATCTGTCAGGCTGCACGTTTATTTTATGAGAAACTACATCCCTATAAAAAGATCTCTCTTTTTATGACATGATTTACAACTGTTCATCTAATTAGATATCCAAATATCATTGACTCCATGTATCTGTTTTTCAGACGATTTGAAGAAGAAATCAACAGGTACCCCTGACATTAAGCAGCCTCTGATAACTGCCTCTGCTAGTATTCTTTACAGGAATATATCCCATGCCCTTCGCATGCAGGAAGTAGAGGATGATGGTAAGCACTCTTAAAAACTGTTTCTTAATTTGTCTCAAAATATGTTCAAATTGAGTCATGGCTTTAGGTTGGGATAAAGAAAAGCAGTGATTTACGGTCAGTTCATTTAAAAAATTCTCCAACTTAAAATGTCTAAAGTGGAGATGATAAGATTTTTCCTATAACGTATGTGTCAGTGCCTTAACAAAATTAGAAAAAAAGCAGCAATAGATCGCAATTGACGGTTTGATAGCTGAAATAGGACGTGTTGAAAAAAAAAACTCATAAATTAAGGTAAATGCTTATTTTAATTTTTAAATTAATATTAAGTACTTGAAGAAATCTTAAACTGAATAAACGAGTGAATAAATGTTATTTTTTCAAAATATATGAAATAAAATTTTTATAATTTATTTTAAATATTTATTAAAGCACAATATAATATTATTTCAAATTTCTACTTCATTTTGAAAAATAAAACTTATTGAAACATTGCCTTCTCTCTTCCTTTTACCTCAAGAGGTACCACGCTCAGTCAGATCTTCTTCCTACGTTACTTGCTCTCTTCTCTCGCTTCGACGCTGTGATCAACACTCGCCCTCTAACTGTGACCGCAGATCCTTAAACGTAGGTGGTGAGAGCTTAAAGCGATCTCACTCCGATGCCTGAATCTCTATCGCCTCAACACCTTTGTGTTTGGCTTGATCAAACAGAGAATGGGCAGAACCTGGGCCTCAATATAAAGAAGTTCGATCCTGTTCTGCAAATCATGTTAAGCGTAATAAAGCATGAACTTCAACAAGCTACAAAGGCTTACTCTAGGATCAAGCTATTTAAAATCTTCCTTGTACTAAAAGGTGATATACCCTCGGGCCGGATTTTTGGACTAAAAAAATCTTCCTGTTTCTTGAAAGGCACAAGGGCTTACTTTATGATTAAGCTATCAAGTCCTGTTTCGTTTGTTGTCGCTTACAACCATTATTATTAACTACAACTATGAAACAAGTCCAAAACCATCGCAGAAGGTTCCTACATTTTTTAATGTATTTTATTTCTGATTTATTTATTTTATTTCCCGTTAGTTAATTCTGTTCATTTTAAAATTATTATGTGGAAGGGGGAGGCTTTTTTTTTTTTTTAAATAAAATTATAAAAAGCAACCTCAAAATTTCTTTTTATTGTCAACAGGCAAATTCAATCACAACCTTTATTTATCCAAGGCTGCTCATTACAAGTTTATTTTAATCATGATATTCACAAAATAACATGAGTCCAAAGTCTAGCAAAATAGAGCCCACCTTTGATCTAAACAGCCTGCATGATGCATAGCATAATTTGGCCAAGAATTTGCTCATTTATGAAACCACTATTACTGAGAGCAACGGTCAAATCCCCCTGATCGTATATACAGGTTCATCTAATGTCATACAAGGAAGAGCACCGCAGAGAAATAACTAGTATTATGATGCATATTAAATACTAGGTATTACAAACCAAAAGCAAAAGCAATATAACATATAAATCCAGAAAAGCATGAATGATGCAAGAAACTTGCCCAAATACAATATCATATTGATCCATATCCAAGTTTCATGTATTTGATGAGGTTGATGCTCCAGAATCTGGAGGTGGAGGTCCAGCGCTTGCAGATGCTGAAGGCGCAGCAGTCATTGGCGGTATGACAGAATGCTGGTGCTGCTGGGTGGCATGGGGAGCCTGTGATGGGGGAACCGCAGAGTGATATGGTGGAGGGTACTGCTGATAAGGGGGCGGCATTGGCCGCATATATCCATATGAAGGATAAAGTTGCTGCTGATACTGCCCGTGTGGTGGTGGCATCCCCTGATAAGGATAGTGCTGTCCTTGCTGCCTCTCCATTGCATTTTTGTTCTCCCCAGATCCCATTGGTGCACCGGGTGCCCCATCTTGGGATGGAACAAGGGCACCCATTCTTTGAGGATCCATTGATGGATAGAAGGCTCTTTCCTGCTGAGGTGGTGGTGGAATATTGAAGTAGTGCATTGTTGGAGGTTGGACTTGAGTTCCAGGTGGGTGTAACTGATTCTGCTGCTGAGATATAACTGCCCGAGGTAACATCCCACCATGAGCCATTGCTGCCTGTTGCCTTGCTTCTTCTGAAGCTTCAGAATCAGGTTTCGGAGCTTGAGGTCTTCCCCACATTAGCTTCAACCTCAGACCCTTGATTACTAGCTTATTAGACAACTCTTCTGCAGCCTTCTCTGCTCCCTCTCTGGTTGTATAGGTTACAAAGGCAATTGCTCGTTGAGGCACCATCTTGATAGATTCAATCTCACCATGAGCATAAAAATTATCCCTCAAATCCTGCTCCGAAATCCTCGCATCAAGTCCACCCACATAGAGAGTTCTAATGCTTTCATCTTCAGGTGGCTCCAGTGAGGGCATTTCACCAGCCTTGTTAAGTAGCTTCAATGCCACTGGGTCATTCACCCTGCAAAAATATAGGAAGAAAAAAAAAAGAGAAGTACATATAGAGATTAAAAAACTTCTAAAGGTAAAAGCACGTTCCAATGAAGCAAATGCCTGTGAAATAATGTGTCATGTATGGGGGAAACTAATCTATCATGCAAGTTTCAAGAGAAAGGAAAAAAGAAAACTTGAAGGAACAAATGTGCATGTGCGTGAGAGAGAGGAAGAGAGGGTGATGATAGGGCCAATCTTAACAATAAAACAAATTAACCGATTGTACTTACCCATAGTAACGATCTTTAATGTTTTGCTGTGACAACTCCCCAGTTACGGGCATCTCATGCCTATAAGGACACTCTGCACCTCGTGTGCATTCACCCCGTACATAGAAACTACAAACATGTGCTCGATTCCTTTTGTAGTATGGCGTTGTTCTCTGAAGTTTCAGAATAGTATCATTTGGCCGGGCCTTTCCATATGAAGATTCATAATCTATACCAGCTCTGGCCTGCATTGTGCAACAGCCAAAATAAGTGTCAGATTATATACCTGGCGGATTAAGGTAATAATCTCTGTAATACAAGTCAATTGGACAATGAATCTAAAGACAATGAATCTAAAAAAAGTTGAAGATATTTACATGAATGAAGCAGCAAAAATGTCAAACCAAAACACTATAACTTGAAGCTTTGTTTGGCTCATGAAATAAGAGTAGAATAGCTATACCATATATCATGCTTTCATATTTGGTTTTAAGTATTACTCGTATAAAATAGATATTTCCAAATTTGAGGAACATAAATTCCACAAATACGAGTGAAAATTGAGGAATGGTTATTTTCTGCCTATGAAATGGCTAAGCCAGATCATCAAGAATGCTAACTAATAATTCCAAGTCAAAATACATTGATACACACAAGAAAGTACATAATTTACATGCATTTCATTCACCACTGGGCAATACCAACACTGTTAATCAGGAAGTTTAGAATTTGGCATATTCCAAAAGGAAAAAAAAACAAACATTCTGCATAGTAATGGGCTACTAAACTAAACATACTTTAAAGCAGATAATCTTACCCTGCGGTCATGCTCCTCAGCAAAGTACTCCCTGTTGACATCACTCTTTGGAATGGCATCATTGGAGTTGATACTAAGAGCAGTATCTCGAACCTGAACTGGCAAACCATACTCTAGATCCAAAAGACATACTTGACAAACATTTTTCAACTTACTGCATGTTTGGCAAATCTCAGACTTCTTAAATCTTGCATCCCGACCAGGTCTCCACCTAAAAACAGTAAATGGTCGAGTACATATCTTGCATTCCTTATCAAATTCAGCCCTGGTCTATATCCAGTGAATAAAATCACAACGGAAAAGAAATCGTTATGACAACATAGTAATAAACTTAACTTTGCCACAAGTTGGGTTATATACATACCATACGAACATATGGATTGTCACCAAGGCAAGACTCACAGATGATAGGGAAGTCCGAGCGCTCCCAACCATCTGCCTCAACATCTCTTAACAATCGGTGTGCCATTTCCTCGTGAGCTCTAGCTTAGGTTAACTCGTATTATGTTTAATCCTGTCACAGTACAGTACAACAGATGGTTATTATCCAATTTGAACATTAGATCAGGTTAACTAAAAAACCACGGAAAACATTGACCATTTGAAACTTTCAGAAGCTCAAAAATCGATTGTTACTGGTGGATAAGAGATGAGAATTGATGGCAAGCAAGCATAGATACAAACCAGAACTCTGATGGTGGTAAAGGACGGAGCAACTTTGGAAGAACAAGAGGGCGAGAGCAATTGCGGGTGAAAGAGCAGAAGCGCAAGAGAGAGGATGTATATGAAGATCAACAGAAGGAACAGCTAAGGTGTCTTCTTTCTTAAAATGGAGTCAATAGAAGTCCTATTAGAATAGAAATTGGGAATGCCATATGATTCTACATTTGGATTAAGGAAGGAAAAAATTGATAAAACCTCAAAGGCGTCGACATCAAACCCAGAGAAGAAGTACATATCAGAGAACATGAGGAAATTTATTTGAAAAAATGTGCAAAAAAAAAAAAAAAAATCAAGAGAGGAAGCAGAAACCATGCCCCCCCCAAAAAAGATGGCACGATAATGACATAAACATGAATAAATTCCAAAAAATAACTGCAAGACCAATATTGAGAACGAAGAATTAAAATACCAGTAACGTCTGATATGCCGAATTCGAACTAAGACGCCAGAGGCTCCAAAAACTGAATAGTACAATTGGGGATTAGGGTTCAGTTGACTCAGCAAAGACAATGAAAGTAAATAAATTTTTAAGGAGAATGAATTTGAGAATTAGGGTTACAGTTTCTAATCGGCGAGCTCCCAGACGGGAGTCGACAGGACGGAGAAAAAGGAAGCGGCTTTAGAATCCGATTTATTAAATAGGGTTGAGAGAGAGAGAGCGTTGTTAATGCATTTATACCAAGAGTAAGGTCGGTGGCTCACAACAAACCAAACAGGGATTAAGGTCAGTAAAATTCCAATGTGATTGAATATCATACATTTAAAACAGGAGCGTTACTATAAATATTTTCATTATCAATCTTATAGATTTTACTATTTCAAATATCAATAAGATTTATTGAGATATTATATATTTAAAATTAACGACTTCTATTATCACAGCCACGGCATTACGAGTAACCCTAGTTTTTTTAAAAGAAAAGGACAGCACGTGCCTTGCACGTGATTATTCATCACGTCTCAGAATAAAACGGTATCGGGCACAAACGGAAAACACACTTGAGTGCTCAAGCACTACCTCGCAGCCCGCGATAATTGTCACGGGGTCGGACGTTCGCTCCGAGACACTTTTGGCGCGTGACAAAATTCATGGTATTCTTCCAATCAGAATCGGAGGCAAAATCCACCAATAACCGATGGATCGAATCCAAGCAACAAATGAGCTTGCTTTCCGGGTCGGTTTCTCCGGCTACAGTGGCCATCTAAGGGTCGAGCCTCTCTCCACCGTAGAGCGCACCAACCCCGTGAAGTCGCTCCCTGATTTTATTCTTGCAAGTATCCCAGTCTTTCGCTTACATTTTCTTTTTAATTACATTTGGAACTTTTTGTACTCGGTGTAGTTTAAACTCTGATTTTTGGTCCTATAGTCTAGGGATTTGCTTTCTATATCTCAGGCGTTCTTGTGGGTTTTTTTAGCTTAAAAGCGGTGTATTTACTTATATCTTGTTTGGAATTATTCATTTTGCAAGAAAAGAATTCCAGAAGATTCTTGCAAAATCATGCAAGAATTAGTTTCTTTTAAAAATGAAGTTCTTTTTTATTGAGAAAGAATTGAATTCATTCATTCCAAACAAGAAAATTGATAGAAAAGAAATCAATTGAATTCAATTCTTGCAAAATTTTTTTTATTCCAAACAAGGGGTTAATGTCTTCTTTTTCTGCCTATAATTTCACATGAAAAACTGTCTTTAACAGTCATCGCTAATTAAATTGGAAAGAGAACGGTGTTACAGTGGACATTCTTGCAAAATCATGCAAGAATTAGTTTCTTTTAAAAATGAAGTTCTTTTTTATTGAGAAAGAATTGAATTCTTTCATTCCAAACAAGAAAATTGATAGAAAAGAAATCAATTGAATTGAATTCTTGCAAAAAAATTTTTATTCCAAACAAGAGGTTAATGTCTTCTTTTTCTGCCTATAATTTCACATGAAAAACTGTCTTTAACAATCATCACTAATTAAATTGGAAAGAGAACGTTGTTACAGTGGACATTCTTGTTTCTTTGATCTCTTTTGCATTTTGAATTTTCCGAGTTCATGGTAAATAAAAAAATTGTATAAATAATGCTACAATACAGAACTTCTATTGGTGAAATTTAAGTTATTTCCATTTCTCTAATTCAAATCTGGGTGTAAAAGAATTCAGTGATATAATTAATTTGGTCTGTGATTTAACTACAGTGGCTTTTATTGCTATAAGTGCTTAAGAATTTAAAGCTTCTACAGTAGTATAATTATTGTTTCATTCATATTTTATTTCAGTACTTGAAATCATAACTTATCATCAAAGAATAGCATTGTACTTGTGATGCATAATTTTTATCTTAATGTATTCCAGCCCCCTGCATTTCCAAGGGAGAATTATGAATCCATAAAGGAGCATCTAGAAGAGGAATATCTCTTGCCAAGATTAGACTCTGATGAGTTTTCAGCACAAAAAGCTGGAAGGCAGTGGGATTTTGATTGGTTTGAGAGGGTAAAAGTAATACAGGAGCCTTCTTTGCCGCGATCAGTTGTAGTTCCAACTTGGGAGTTACCATTCAGAAGAAACAATTCAGGATCTGAACAAGGAAGGTGGGAACCAAATTCATTAGAGGTATGAGGTTTCTACAAATGTATGTATTATTCTGCTGAGGAATTTTATCAACTTAACATATGAGTTTAGTAACAGAAGTTTGTTATACTGTTTAAAAGTTCCATTAAAATGCCGTGTCAAAGGAGATTTGGAACTTTTGCAGGATTTCTGACATTTATCATTATCTGTATCTTTTTATTTTAACTTCTGCTAGAGAACTGGCTTATTATATTGTTTAGGTGGATGTGTCAGAATTAACTGTTGGAGCTCAAGATTCTAGTCCTTTGCCACGTGTTGCTGGACCTGCAAAGGACTTTGTGAGAGGAAGCATCAACAACCGCCCTTTTCGCCCGGGAGGTTTGGATGATTCTCAAACTTTGGAGAGAATTCTTCCTGCTGGTGCTGCTAATGGTGAATGGGTGCATGAACTGCTGAAGGGTGGTCCAGCTCAGTCCACCGCTCCCATCCTTAAGCAAGGATTGGAACTTGGTGAGCTTAAGGTAATCAACTGCATTAAAATGAGAAACTTCATAATATATTTGATTAAATTGTAATGCTTAAATTATAACATTCATAATATATTTGATTTGAGTCTCTTACTATCTTTTTTCTACTTCTACTTCTTTTGAAGGCATATCCATCCTCATGGAATGTTTACAAGGATCAAAGTCCAATCAACACCACATCAAAGGAAAAGTTGGTATGTTACTTTATTATTTGCCAATTCAAGTAAAAGATCATACTAGTTACGTAGTGTTAAGATACGTCTATTTAGAATGTATTGTGTTTGGATATGTGTTACTTTGTTTTGCAGAATGAGTTGTCTGTACAGTTCGATGACTTGTTCAAAAAGGCCTGGGAGGATGATATTATTACAGAATATGAGGGAGACGGTATGCATTATTCGTATGTTTGTCTTTTTCATGAGTGTGTCTTTTAAATGTTATAATCTTGTCTTTTTCATGAGTGTGTCTTTTAAATGCTATAATCTTGTAAGCAAAGAGCTATGAACGAATGCAATTAAATTTTTTGACCCCTTTCATTTGGATGAAGAATGAAATTGTCAATGTGTCTAAGTAGTGGATATCGAGAACAACTTGTAGTTTATTTGACAACGTCACACAAAAAAAAAAAAAAACAGTAATGATTGATACACTATACAGTGTTTTCATGATAGCACAGTATGTATCGATTTGCTGATTGCCACATAGTTTGCAAAAAATATTTATAATTAACAAATTGTCAAATTGAGCACAATACAAATTGGGTCACATACAATTGTGAAGAGATTGGAATCAGGTATGAATATGATTCTTAAGTTGTTCCGTTTATTTTTCCTCCTTTTCCCAATAGATTAATAATATATGTATATATTCATAAATAAGCTGCTGGAAGCTAGGATTGGATATTTAAAGCAAGAATAATATTCTAGTACAGTAGCACTTCTTCCTTTTCTTTATTTTGAATTTTTGGACTTCCCATTTGGGCATTGTCTTTTTGTTACATGTGATGTGATTGTGTTAGTTATTTGGAGAGTAACACTGTTCATGTTCATTCCTCTTTATATTTGTCATTGAGGAGAACTAAAGTTCATTTTTTTTTGTTAGAAACATAAAATCCTTTCTTACTTGCTCTCCTCTTTACCTTTTTACCTTTTTTTTTTGTATAAAGCCTTTTTTGACCAAGTTGGGTCAAAACCCTAGGTAGCCTTTTGTTGCAAAATTTTGATTTAACTAAATGTAGTAATAGACCTGAATAGAGGCGAAAAATCCGCGTAATGGAAGGAGTTTAAGGCGGTGTGATTGTTGATATTGATTGTGACCTTATTTGTTAGAGGATCCATACAGCCGACCCCAAATTTGTTTGGGACTAAGGCTTCTTGTTGTTGTTGTTGTTGTAGTGGGGAGCCTGTGCTTGACTAATCTGAAAACCAATTGGCTTTTGTTTGAGGGCATGTATTAGAAATATAAAACACATAATTCGGCTCTCTTGTACAATTTTGAGTGGTTATTTGACACTTTTCTCCTTTCTTTAAATAGTGTTTAAGTTACAAACTTGAGCCTGAAAGGCATTCCTAGTATCATAAAGTGTACTCTCTCAATTTTCTCTTATATTCTACTTATTTTGCATGGTGTTAATACCAATTTTGCTTCTAAAGGTCATTTGTCAAAAGAGGATTCTCTTAAGTCAGATGAGGAAGTGGGCAAGATTGATGTGATCAAAAGTGTGCCTGAGACTGACATGTCTGTACTGGATGAGATTTTGACTGCTGAATCAGAAGGATTGGCATCAAAATCTGATGGAACTGGTGATGCTGGTGGCCACCAGCAGAAAGAGGTGCCAACTGTATCACATTTGAGCAATATTTTGTCTTTTTTTTTTTCTTTCTTTCTTGAAGTCACAGAGTCCCTTGCTGTAATTCTTGATTGTACAACTCCATATACCAACAGGCATGGGCTCCTTGTGGCAATAGTGAATGGATTGCTGAACACTTCTACGAACTAGTTCCTGACATGGCACTTAATTTTCCTTTTGAATTGGATACATTCCAAAAGGAGGTACTCATCAATACATTTTCTTTTGTATATATATTCTTTAGCAAAGTAAGCTTAAGCTACATAAAATGTTTTCTATAAGAATGGTGCTATATTGTACTTCCCAAACTATATGAAGTTGTGGCGTGTATGATGTTCAAAAGTTTTTTTTTTTTGGTGATTTCTCTAAAAAACCCAAAAAATAATTTTTTAACTTTCACTATTTAACTAGTATATGCTTGATATCTCATTTTTCTTGCATAACTCAGCAAGTTGTATGCCTAAGTTCATTTTGTAAAGCCTTGTCAAACAATTCATTATGATTATTGTATCCTTCCTCCACCTCTTATTGATATGATAATATGCAGGCTATATATTATTTGGAAAAGGGAGATTCTGTTTTTGTGGCAGCTCATACATCAGCAGGAAAGACAGTTGTGGCAGAATATGCTTTTGCTTTGGCATCAAAAGTATGATCTTCTGAAACTACTACATGGATTAAGTAATTTTTTGCCCCTAAAAATATAGATCTCATTGATACAACTTTCCCAAGTGCTGTAAAATATATGTTGCAGTTAAATCTTACGTTTGCTCCCAAGACTTTATTGCGGTTTTTCATGTCCTACAGCACTGCACCAGAGCTGTCTACACTGCTCCAATCAAAACTATCAGCAACCAAAAATATCGAGATTTTTGTGGGAAATTTGATGTTGGTCTTCTTACTGGGGATGTTAGCTTGAGGCCAGAGGCTTCTTGTCTTATAATGACCACTGAAATATTGAGGTCAATGCTTTATCGAGGTGCTGATATTATAAGAGATATTGAATGGGTAAGTGGTTGGTTTTTGCCTTTTCTTTTTTTTTTTTTTTTTTCTTCTTACAAAGTGATCTCGCTTATCCATTGGATACCTAAAAGTTCTTTAATTAATGTAATTTTTTCATTTTCCATATTAATGTACACTGCTGATTATTATTGCTTCTTCTTGTGCTGACTATGAGATAGGTCATATTTGATGAAGTACATTATGTCAATGACGCTGAAAGAGGTGTTGTTTGGGAAGAAGTTATAATCATGCTTCCAAGGCATGTAAACATTATCCTGCTCTCAGCCACGGTATGCATATGCTTCTTCCCCTCTGTGGACATGGAACTTCACCGTTGAAATTTGTTGCTGTTGATACTAGTGATATTGACATCAATGGCAGTTGAAGTTGTAATTATTGACTTCAATGGTAGTTGAAGTTGCAATTATTGACTTTCAATGGCAATTCAAGTTGCAATAAGGATTTTGAATCTCATGATGTTTTTTCTTTGGCACCAAGATATGCAATAAGCTTCACTTTACCGTGACCAACTGTTGCTAGCACTTTGAAAGTTTGAAAACTTTTTTGGGTAATTTTATTGTTTGATCTATTGGTACATTTACCCAATTGTCACACTTACATCTAAAGGAATCAATTTGGACTTACAGGATCTTAAGCAATTCTTGCTAATATTGGTCATTGTGGCTCTTTAGGAAATCGATTTCAAAATTTATGAATAGCAGTGAGATGCCATTTTATGAAGTTCTTCTGTCACTCAGTAATGCTTATGCTCTGAAAGCAATGCAGATTGCAAAGATCAGTTTCAGTTTTTGCTAATTTAAAATAGTCAACCATTGTGGATGAATAATAGAAGGTTCTAATTCAGGTCACAAAAATCCTTTATTTCCATACTTTTTAAAAAATTTTGTGTTATCTTGTGAATGCTGTTATTGCTGTGTTCTAAGAAAGTAGATGACAATCTAAGTTGCTTCTTAAAGATTGAATGAGTTGCATACAGTTTACTGTATAATTATGCTTCCCCTGGATGGTCATAAATCACCCAACATTGGCTATATAACATATTTTGGTTATAAGTCTGTGTTTGCTTTGTCCCTTCTCTTTGGGCTGAAGCAGTGAGGAAGTGTTCATTGTCATTACAGGTGCCAAACACAGTTGAATTTGCAGATTGGATTGGCCGGACAAAGCAAAAGAAAATCCAGGTTACCGGGTGAGTTATCTCTTATAATCTTCAACTTGAATTTTTTAATGAGTTGTGACGGTTTTATTAACTTTCAGTTAAGCTTTTCATAATTTCAAGTCTCTTTCTCTTGATAAAAAGAGTACAGCAGAAAGGAAATTTACCATATCCTTTTGCTTTTGTACTGATTAGATTTCCTATTTAATGGATATATTTCAGAACTACGAAAAGACCAGTACCCCTGGAGCATTGCCTTTTCTTTTCTGGAGAACTTTACAAAATATGCGAGAATGAAACTCTTATTATACCTCAGGGATTGAAAGCTGCTAAAGATGCAACCAAGAAAAATAGTGCAAATACAGTTGGTAGTGGACCATTAGCAATGCGGGAAGGGGCTCATGTTCAGAAACGTGAATATTCTAACCGTAGCAAACAGAATAAGCATTCTGGTTCACAAAATTTTGGAAGCTTCTCTGGAATTAGTGGAGGAAATCAAAACAATGGAAGTGGCCAAAATAACTGGGGGTCAAGGAGATCAGAGGCTTCCCTATGGTTGCAGCTTGTTAACAAGCTCTCAAAGAAATCTCTATTACCTGTATGTGATATTTTGTGTTCTTGGATATAATCAAGAACATATTTATTTAATTTTATGGTCACACAGACACACACTGGCTTCTTTTCTTAACTTATTTCCTCACTGTGAAAAGGGAATAACGTGAATAGATAATTATGGCATTTTTTGAAATCTCAAAAGATTTTCTTTTTTGGGTGGAACCTTTTGAAATCTTGTTTGGGTTTCATCATTTAAACATGGATAATGCTTCATGTTTTAAAAACCAAGCTTGGAATGTTTTTCTCTTTTAGTTTGTGAAAAGCTTAGTATCCAATATGGTTCTCAACAACTTCACATTCTTGAAAGAAAATGAATCATTATTTCTAAATTGGAGAAGAGAAAGTAAAAACAGTTTGAGATTTTAAGAATTCGTAAAGTTGTGGGGAGAAAGGACTGAAAGACAAATGAAGCTACAACTGATCTTGTGCTTGTGCACCCAGGTAATCATATTTTGTTTCTCAAAGAATCGGTGTGATAAATCAGCTGATAGTATGTCTGGAACTGACCTCACTAGCAGTTCTGAAAAAAGCGAGATCCGTGTTTTCTGTGATAAAGCATTTTCGAGACTAAAAGGATCTGACCGAAATTTACCACAGGTTTGACAGCTACAATTTACATTCTATTCATATAAATCTACTTGGGAATTTCGATTCACATGTGCTAATTTGATTTGCAGATTGTTAGAGTTCAGAGCCTTCTTCGTAGAGGGATTGGTGTACATCATGCAGGACTGCTTCCAATTGTTAAGGAAGTCGTTGAAATGCTTTTTTGCCGTGGTGTTATTAAGGTAATGTTATTCGATTCTGATCACTGTGTTGAGTATGCTTTTTTGCCATGGTGTCATTAAGGTAATGTTATTTGATGTGGTTATTTGTGAATCTTTTATTGTAATATCCTATGACTGTTTCACTGTAGGTATTGTTTTCAACAGAGACTTTTGCTATGGGGGTTAACGCTCCTGCTAGAACGGTAAGTTTTGCTTAATTAATTTATAAGGATCAGAGTAATGTTTAGTGCTAAAGTAGTATTCTCCTTTCATGGCTACTACTAATTATTTATCTTCATTCTCCTAGCTGCACTTGTTTTTTCTTATCTTCCATCAATAATTATTCTTTTTGTCATTTGTCCTTCATACTTCTCCCCTTTGTGATTCTTCTGTTGGTGTTCAGTATTTGAATATTTAAGTGGCAAACAAATATTGAAAAGGTTTTTGTTTCCAAAAGAAGAACGAGTTATGTCACTGAATCAGATTGAACCAGTTGTCCAGAATGACTTTGAAATGGGCATGGATAAAGATAAGGAATATGTGCCTGATATGTCTGTTTATCTCTTAATATTGTTGCTATTCATAATATCATTGGCTTTAGGTTACGACTGCCTTATTTCTTATCATATTTTAGGGGGATGCAGTCCATTGTCAAGTAAGAGTCAAGAATTATAATTTTTATTATTGTGTATTTCTAACATTATAGCGTCAAGCTTTCTAATTGTTCAGTTGATTTCTGGAATTGTGGTGCCTATAGCAAAGATGAAAAATTCATTCAGTTTCAGTTGCTAATACTTGGTTACAACTAGATAAAACATGCACCCTCCTACATTGTTTATTTTCGTATATAATTGATTATGAATGATTCTATATGTGGGAAACTGGGAATAGCATTGTTTTGTGGCCTCACGTTACTTCAGTTTTTTTATATACTATCACTATCATAATAAAATAATATCTTCTTCAATATATTTATTGTTTTTTTTTTTCTACCACTCAAATGAAACTAAAGATATATGTCAGAAGTGCATAAAATTATATATATGTACATATTTTTTGTGTTATATGATAATAATTGAATTTATGTACTCAACTCTGATTTGCTCTCATTGAGTGTGATTAAATTAAAAAAAAAAACAAATGTTTAATTGTGATGCTTTCTCTAATGTTATTGGCAACAGTCTCTACTTATTTTACACTATTATATGTTTTATGTCTACTAAGTTATACATATTTTTCAAGAAAAGTCCCATTTGTATTCTTTTTTATTTTCATATTGATTCTCAAAAAAAAAAAAAAAAAAAAAAAAAAAAAAAAAATTAGTATAAAAATAGATTAAACCCGTATATATGAAAAATTTATATTATACAAGTCAAATGGATAGAAATA
>CAOGCB010429155.1:0-16198 GCA_948266635.1 Cnidoscolus chayamansa | reverse complement strand
GGTGATTTGAAGTGAAGAATTTTTGTGGGGAGACGATTAAGAAGATATGTGGCAGTGGTGACAGCTTCAGGCCAAAAATGGTGGGGAACATGGGATTCAAGCATTAGTGCACGAGTGATTTCAAGGATTATTCGATTTTTCCTTTCCGCTACACCATTTTGTTGTGGTGTATTGGGACAGGTTGTCTGATGAATAATCCCATTATTAGTGCAAAAAGATTGAATCGCTGAGTTAACATATTCCCCGCCATTATCAGATCGAAGAATTTGAATTTTTTTATGAAATTGGGTATGAATCAACTGATAGAAAGCAATAAATTTATCTGGGACTTCAGATTTATTTTTCAGGAGATATATCCAAGTCATGCGTGTAGTATCATCAATAAATAGTACAAAATATCAGAACAAAGAATTTTGCGAATGAGGTGCTGGACCCCACACATCATAATGTACTAGTGAAAAAATTGACTCAACTCTTGTATTATGTGGTTTAAAAGTAGTTCTATGACTCTTAGCAAAAATACAAGTTTCACATGACACGTTTGTGCTACTGGAAAACAAGGAAGGAAATAACATCTTAAGGTACCCATTTGACGGATGTCCCAAACGCCTATGCCACAGCTAGAGTTGTTTGTCAGTTGTCCCATGAACAAGGTTTATAGTGCTATTGTGTGCCACCTCATCAACAAAGTATAGTCCACCTCGCTCAGTGCCACGCCCAATGATCTCCTGCGTAGACATATCCTGCAATACACAGAAATGAGGATACATAAGTACTTTACAATTGAGTTCCTTAGTAATGTGACTGATGGAAAGTAATTTGCAAGACAATGATGGAACATATAAGCAGTTGGAGAGTCGGATTTTTGAAGAAATTTCTGTTGTGCCTGCCCCTTTTACTTCTGAAGAACCCCCATTTGCTGTCTGTATTTTTGTCCTTTTTGTGTGGGACATTGTAATTAAATCGTTGGGGTCATATGTCATTGTGTCTGTAGCTCCACAGTAAAAAATCCACTCCTTTCCTTTATGGGCCTACACAACCTGTAAGGATAATGATTCTGGGTCTGGGCTTGGGCTAAAAATTGGAGGATTAAGATTTTTTCACGCTGGGCCGGATTCCAGCTTCGGGCCCAGCGTCTGTATATATTTGGAGGGACTTTGGGCCATGGGCTCCTGCCCAAGTCCCTTTCTCTTAGTTTCAGCCTTTGTAAACCCTACCCACCCAATTTGTTTACCTGTGTCGGGTTCCTTACTGCTATTCTCCCCATGGCTGCCGCTCTCTCCTCTGAACCCTACAGCCGCTATCCCTTCTATGTCGCTTCTCCCGCTGCTGGTGGCTCCATTGCTGCCCACGGCTACTGTGACTTTGCTCCGATTACTTTTTCCCGGCTTATGGCCGTCTTCCCACCAATCGGGAAAACCTACCAACTTGAAACAGATTTCCCGTGTGTGTTTGGACATGCCGCAGTGACTATAATGGAGCTTCTGTTTGTCAACTCCTTTACCGGGATCTGTGCGCTGTCGTTGCGAGCGATTAGGGTTCCGGGAGATGAGTCCGGCACCCAAGCCTTCCTGTGATGTGGAATCGGTCTCCCCAATGGTTGCCGGCTTCAGGATTCGAAGCTTAGCGGCCTCCTTGCGCACAGTCGCATAAGCCGATTCGACTGACGGAAGTGGTTCCCGACGGAGAATCTCCCTACGGACATCATCATGTTGGGCATCCAGCCCTCCCAGGAAATTGAACAACTAGTTTTCTTGGGTGATTTTGTTGTATATAGTGATATCCTCGTCGGATTTTATCGGATTTGGCCGCCGGCGATCTATCGCCATCCATAGTCCCTGTAAACTGTTCCAGTATTTTTCGAGTGTCTGAGTTCCTTGAGTCTGACGGTTCGCTTGATTGTGCAGGTCGTAGATCTGAAGGGAGTCGCCGCCGCTCCCATATGTCACGGCTAGGGCATCCCACAGTGATTTTGACGTCTTGTATTCGGTGATGTTGTTGATCAGATCTGGTTCAACGTTCTGGAGGATCCATGAGAAGACTCCGAGATCCTCCTGTTCCCATCGGAGAAATCCTGGATCTATGGTCAGAGGCGCCGGCGTTGCTCCTGTGATGTAACTGGTTCTGCCTCGGACGCCGATCTCGACTCGCATGAGTCGTGCCCACAATGGGTAGTTTACCCCTGTTGAGTTTGATGCTCACAGCGACCTTCTCAGAGTTGGAAGGTTGAGCCGATGTTGGGAGACTGCCGATGCCATTCCTGAGTAACCTGGCGATCTGCATGGTCAGTTCATCAATGATGCCACCCTCTGAGGTCGTTGTGTTGGCCGTCGACATGGGTTCAGGTTTGGTTTGGATTCTGTTTCGGTTTGATTGATTGATTTGGCTTGATTTGAGTTGGCTTGGTCTGATTGAAACTGGTTTGGTTTTGTTTGGATTGGCTTGGTAAGTGATGAACAGGCAAATAATGATCAAATTGTGATCATTACCTGCACTGATAACATGTGAGTAAAGGAAAAAATTATTCCTTTGTTTTCAATATTATTCATGAATGAGATTTGTAATTTTATACAGGAACTGATCCTACAACTATGGTATGTACATCAATTACATTTATTTGAATTTATTTATTTCCTATTTTGTTCTTGATCTGATTTGATTCTTCAACAAATTAGTGATCCAATAAGCTCATCATACATGAATCTTGAAAAGTCCTTGGTGTCAAAAATAATTGTAGTTTTAGCTTCCCAGGACTTTGGCAATAATCTTAGAATCTTATTTACAAGTTCTTCTTCCTCAAATCTTTTTCCTAGTGCTTTCAGGAGATTAACTAAGTCGGCGAATCTGGTGCTCATATCATCAATTTGTCTTTGACTTGATTTGTTCCTTCATGAGTAACTTCAAGTTTGTCCCAGATTTCTTTAGATGATTCACATCCAGAAACTTTATTATATTCATTTAAATCTAAAGCACAATGTAGGATATTTATAGCTTTTGCATTTGTTGAAATTTTTCTCCAATCGTTATCATCATATTTTGCTTCAGTTTTAGGAACATGAGCTTTATCTTCCTCAATCCTCATAGGAATGAAGGGGCCATTTTGGATTATTCTCCATGCCTCAATATCTATAGATTGAATAAATTTTCTCATTCTTGTTTTCCAAAAAGAGTAATTTGACCCATTAAACTAGGGTGGTCTAGTAATTGAGTAACCTTCAGCTAAGGGCACTTAAACTCTAGCACTATTTGAAGTACTAGCCATTTTAGGACCTCTCTAAGGTTGTTAAACCCTAAGTAATAGAGCCTTGCTCTGATACCAATTTGTTGTCCTAAGTATATATGACCAAGAGGTGGTGAAATTGTCACTTTTTTATTTTTCTCAATTTTTCAAGTTATTGCTCTTAATTCTATGAAAATTGAGACTGAGTTCTTTCAATATGCTTTATAATCAAACAAATACAAATAGCTTCGATTATTTCAATATTGCAGATTGTAAAATTAGTTAGCTAATTTTTGCCTGAGAATTGATTACTATTCATGTTACTATTCACGCTGATTTTAGCTAAGTGCTCAGGTTTGCTAATTTTAACAACTACTTTAATGGAATCTCAAAAGCAATTAGCTAGACATCAATATGTATCATTCAGTGATATCAAAACACATTAATAAGTAGTTAATCATAAAAGATTAGGGAAGAGAAAATTCAAACCCTGGAATTTATAGTGATTCAGAAAAACGGCATATGTCCACTCTTCTCAAGCTTCCTCTTAAGATCTCCAATCAACTATCAACCTCTTTTACCAGATAAGAGATAAACCTTTTACAATACTCCAAGCTTTCCAGGTGCTTAATAAACCTTTACAAGTTTGATGTACCCTCAAACTTCTTTAAGCTTACAAGGTGCTTAATAACCTCTTCCAAGTGATGTACCTTCACTTAGACTATCTTCAAGGTGAATTGAATATTTATGATGAATCACTCTCTTTCAACAGATTACAATTGAATGCTATAAGAAGAGAGAGAATATTTACTAATGAAGCTCTCAATGAAAGTTGATAAAAAAATGTTGAAATTGATGCTAAAGAATTCCTCAATAATGTCTTACTTCCATTTTTTTAAGAAATGAAGTAAATGCATGCTTATATTGGTAAGTTGAAGCTCTGAAATTTTCATCATAAAAGGACAATCAATGGCTAGTTTTCTAGCCATTACAATTCTGCAGACTGTGTAGTAGTCTGCACAGTCACAGTGCTGTCAGTACTTTGTTAAGCTCAGTCCAAAATTAACTTACTAAAATTATTTTAAATCAGAAAGTAGTTAGCTAATTTTGAAAACTAGCATGCTAATTTCATTTCACTATCAGTGCATATAAAAGTAGTTTCAAAATTAGTTAGCTAATTATAACTCCTGAGTCAAAATTAGGTATCTAATTTTAGCTCACTTTGAACTCAATTTTTCTTGACTTCAAAATATATTTCGAAAACATTTTAAAATCTTTTTATGGAATGAGAAATCATTGGTAGATCTAAGTCTCACATCTCTTACATTATTTTTGCTTCGACTCTCATATCTTCATCTTATCTTTCTTTGATCTTCATGATATTTCCTTATCTTTATCTTCTTTTGATATGTTGCTTTTTTATGATCTAAAATGCTTAAGACTTTGTTAGCATAATCCATTAAGTTTTGTTATCATCAAAACAAAATTTTTCTCCTTATGGGGTCAATAATTTACATCAACTACATCTCAACTAATAACATTTCCAACACATGCATCATCCATTTTCATTATTTCATGTATTTCATCAAATTCATCTATTTTTCCTTAAACCTAACCGTTGATTCCTCTACCATTTATTAAGTGCATTTCTTTATAACTAATCTAATGTGCTTCTAACATCATTAAAATCGTTTAAACATCATCTATGAATGCATGTATTCTTCATTTGGTTACTTTTTCATTTTCATCAAATTTTCTTCATCTTTAACCTAATCTCGTTGCATGCATCATTTTCATCTCTCAGTTCTCTTTTAAAACCTTAACTAACTTGGATTGAGGCTTGATTCTACTGAAACTTTGGATTTGAACTCTCCTTCTTCGAGTTCCTCCAAGTTCTCTCTTTCCTTTGAACCTTTAGCTTTTTCTTCAAGTAAATTCAATTTTTGTTTAACCTTCTTGATCCTTTATGTTAACCCCATGAACTAAAAGAGTATTTTGATGATTATGAAACTTAAGGAACTTGTACATCTTTCACAAGCAAAAATGAAGACAAGAGAAATAAGAAGTATGGACAATCAAAGACGTTGAATCAAAGTCCTTGAAGAAAGTGAGTGAAGTTTAGAATCAATGTACAAAGATAAGAAAAATTATGAGTTGCCATAAACAAAATTCAAGTTTTTACAAAACTAGAACCACTGAGTTGAAAGTAGAACCTAGACCTTCAAAATTAGAAGTTCTACTTTTACGATCTAGAAGTTCTACTTTTACGCAAGACTCTATATAAACAAAAATATATCTCATTTATTGTCAAGAAGAGCATTTTACACTTGAGAAAAAATCTATTACAACAAAAGCTTTGAGCATTTATTCTTGAGTATTTATTCTTCAGCATTCATTGAGCTTTCATTAGCAAATTCAACTCTTCTTCATCTTTGTATCTTCCGTTGTAAAAAGAAAAACAAGAGTTAATCTCTTCATTTACCAAAACATATTTAAGGTCTTTTACAAGCTTGGGATAGCTTGAATTTTGAGTGTTTAGTAAAAAACACTTGAGAGAAGTATGTAACTTGTAAGAGGTTACAAGAGTTTAGAAAACTTAGAGATTACAAGAGCCTAGAAAACTTGTGAGATGTTACAAGAGCCTTTTATGAAGATTGTAAAGGCTTATTTTTTGCCCGTGAAAAGAAACCATAGTGGAGCAATTTCTTAAAGGAAGACTTTGGGAGAATGGATGTAGGCAGAGAGGCTGAACCACTATAAATTTCTTGAGTTCATATTCTCTTCCCTATCTCTTATAATTAATTATATGCTTGATTAATTTGAGTTCATATTTGTTTTTCCAAATTTCACTTTATCTAATCATATATATGCTCTATGTATTCATAAAGAATATTGTTTATTACTCATCTCACAGATAGAACTCTGAAATTATTGACAATCTAAATTTGAATTTTAAAAGTTCTAGTTTTAGCATTATCTGAGATTCACAAAGAATTTGCCCTAGAAGTCAGAACAGGAATACAAAAATTTAAAACTTTAAAAATGTCTAATTCACCCTCTCTTGGACCTACACAAGGAACTAACACTTTACTTAGGTTTGGGGCTTAATATCTTCTAAGAATGGAGAGAAAAATGAGGAGGATTTGAAAAACTCCTCCTTTGTTTGGCTACCTCAACTATTTATAGTGGAGGTGGTAACATGGGTTCAACGGCCGAACCTTTAAGTTCGGCAGCCGAACCTGACTTTTAAGGTTTGCCCTAATCAAACTTCACTTTAATCCATCAACTTTTTCTCGTTTTCATTTTGATCCTTACATTTTATATTTTAGTCCCTTAACTTTAATAACTTAATATTTTACTTTTCAAATACTATTTCGACCCGATTTCTAAATATTTTACGAATATTCTGGTCAAGAATTCATAATCCGACATAAAAAATGTGTCAGGTGTTATAACTATGGTAGAGGTTAGCTCCCATATACTATTTGCTATGATGGGTGTGTGCACAGGTACATGTGTAGTTTTAAATTGTCTTCTTCTACGAAATTATATATTTTATATGTACCATATACTTCATATACATTTCATATTATTTTACATTAGAATTATATAAATTATAAAAATTATATTAATATTTATTATCTAAACTCAGAAGACTTACTTTTGTTCAATATATTTTCCCGCCTGAGTATTTTTCTTTACTTATATGTCACTTTTGTATTTTATAGTTTGCACAATATTATTATTAGTTTTTTTTATATAAAAATTTATTTATTTTCATATATTTATTTCTTAGCACTATGTTTGACAATTTTTTAATAATTTTTTTACTTGATTATGATAACATGGAAAGCCAAGTTGAGATGAACTCTCTTATTTTTTAGTAGTATTTTAGTTTGAATAAGGGCTCCAAAATAATGTTTTAGAAATTTTCATATATTGGAATATATATTAAGTAATTAATTTAGTTGTTTTATTTTATTGTGTATATTGAGCAAAATTTAAATTTTATAATAATGACATTACTATACTTTAAGGTTTTATATTGATCGAGACATAAATTTTGGTATGAATGTACATTTTTTTGGTATAACTGAAAATTTTAATTAAATCGATTTGATTCAGTTTGATTTATTTAATTTTTCAGTTCGATTTATTATGTATAAATTCAGTTTTTTATTTTTTATTTAATTTTTAAGTAAAAAATTAAAATAAATGAATCAGTCAATTTATTAAATAAATTTTAAATTTATTGAAATTTTATTTATATTTTCAACTCAAACATTTTTTTAATATTCAATCTATTTCTCTTTTAAAATCAAATAAAAATAATAATTAATTAAACCGACTTATTTATTTAATAAATCTTGAGTTTATTAAGATTTGATTTATATTTTTAAGTTGAATCTTTTTTTTTCAACGATTCACTTATTTCTCCTTCTTTTAAAATAAAATAAAAAATAAAAATGATTAATCTAAACAATCAATTTATTAAATAAATTTTGATTTTATTAAAGTTTGATTCATTTTTTTACTCAAACTTTCTTTTTTTTTTTAATTTATTATATTTCTCATTCAAAATCAAATAAAAAAAATTTGATTAACCAAATCAAAATAAACTTAGAAATTTCCATTCAATTCAATTTATTTATTTTTTTCACCTAGTTCAATTCAATTTGATTTTTAAAAAAAAATTAAAATTTTAATTTTAATTTTAATTTTTTCAATTCAACTGGATTTAAAATTAGATGGACTGAATGCTCACTCTAAATTTGGGTCTTGATATGGAGTGACAGTTGTTTGCCGGTTTTTGCTTGGCAGTGAATGCTTCCTTATGCTTGATGATGAACATGGATTCATGGAAGCCACCCTCGCTTAGAAAATGTTATGCTTTGGCTTTGTTTGATTCCTTCTTGGGCTCGCTTGGAAAATGTTATTCTTAGGCTTTGTTTGATTCCTTCTTGGGTTACTAAAGGCTTTGTTAAAAGTGTATGGTTTTGAAGTTGATTAATTTGCTTGCTTCCATATATTTATATTTTCATTTCTTTTGGTAAAATAATCTCAAACTCAAACTCAAACATAAACATTATTTTTAATATTCAAATTCATCTCAATTTCAATTTTATTAAAATAATATCATTCAAAATGCTTAATTTTTATATTTATTATAATCTTATATATGCTACATTTTTTTAGTAATTAAAATCAAATAACCTCAAAAGTAAGATATTCACATTGATTTTTTTTTTTTTTTTTTTTCAGTTCTCCTCCCTTGTGCATGGAGAAAATCAGTGTAGATTTTACAATACAATTTCCCTTTTTTTCTACCTACATGTCACGCTAAAACCCCCAAAAAAAGTAATTATCTCGTTGATACATTGAACCTTGCCATTCTCATAGCATCCAGTCAACTGCTTTCTACCAGCACTGATCCGTCTCCCATCTTCGGGTCGGGCAATACCCGCCGGAAAACCCAAACCCTCTCCTCCTCCCGTAGTAATCAATAGCTGATTCCAGCGTCAAATCATAGATCGCTCTTGCCGACGGATCGGAAAGCGTCTCGTAAGCATCATGGATGTCCATGAAATCTCGGCCGTCCGATTGTGTCTCTTCGTGGATCGCGTCGGGATGGTATAGCTTCGCAAGGCTCCTATACGCCGTCTTGATCTCCATTTGTGAAGCCGTTTGCTTGACTCGGAGAATATCGTACAGACTAATCGTCTTACCGGACTGCACAGGAATCGACTCGACGAATGTTGAAACGGAGGCCTTAATGTTCATTCTCCGGCGAGATGCAGCAGATGATACAGAAGAAGGAACAGCCGTCGGCGATGCAAGGAGTGGTTTAACGGCGGTCGGAGAGGGAGGATTTAGGGTTAAGTTGCAAGTGGCGAACATTGAACGAGGAATTTAAGGGCAAAAGGGGTACAGAGAAAATTTTAGAATCAGAAGATGTGCGATCGTGAATTGGAGATGGAAGAAAGAGTTTATAAAAGGGTCAAAGTGAAAAGTGGGGGAAAAAAGAAAGTGTTGTTTATTTATTTATTTAATATAATTGATAATAAAAAAAATATTTTAATAATAAATATATCTACTAATTTGGTGATTATATTAAATGAATATTAAAAATAAATGAAATTATGAATAAAGTTAATTATTATTATTATTATTATTATAATAGAAAAGCGTAGAAAGGGTGTTGAGGAAAACTATGGGGTTGTCGGGTTCGGACAAAGATTTCCGGGGGGCGAGGACTTGTCATTGGTGTCATCATAATAAAATAAAAAGCTTCTAGAACAATTTACCTCTTCTTCAAGTTTTCTCGGTTTCAGCCATATCTGTATCTGAAGAGCTCGGCTCCAGCCTCTGGCTTGGTGTGCTATAACAACGATATTAATAAAATTCTTTTTATTTTCAAAATATAATAATTTAATTAAAATATGAAATAGGTAATATAGTTGTATCTTTATATCTTGCTTTCCTGATTCCTATATCTTATTACATTACTTGTCATCTCTGGTCCTTCGTTTATGTTTACAATAGTTGTTTGTTTCCTACCGACTCATTTCATTAATTTTTTTTTATATTCAATTATACAAAAAAAAATTGGTGATCTAGTTGTTGCAGGCAGATTTTTTAATTTCTAATTATTATTTATTCCATTTTACATATAATATTGGTGGATTACCTTCACTTTCTTTTAATATTGTGCAAGAAATTCTTATATGACTGGTAATTTTAAGACATGCAATTTTATTTACCCAACTCATTCTTTTCTTAACTAATGAATATTAAGATGAGTAGTTCGATACTATTCTCTTTTAAATAAAGTCGAAAATTCAAACCACTAATCTTAATAAATGAATAAGAAATTGAAATAAAGACTTCTTTATCATAAAAATTTTACTCATGAAATAATTTGAAGGTCATGTCAAACCTTAGAAATTTGAATATAAATTACCATTTATATTTTATATTGTTTCATTATTTACTAAATTATGATTTACTTCTATAGTTTTTTTTTTGGTAAATAGTGAGAAATAACAACAAAAAAGAACCTAATTTGGTTCAAAAGTACTAGTCAGTCTTTCTTCCTAAGTGATCGAGCTTTCCAAGCCTACAAGTGGAGTGACTAGATAGAACTAATATTCAAATTACCGGCTGCTTTTGCCAATTTATTAGCACATAAGTTAACTAATATTGGAATATACTTAATCAATATGATCCAACATGGATCAAACATGCATTGAACTGCTAGAATTGCATCCTTTACTTCATTATAAGGCCATTTCCTTTCTAGGATCATGTCTACTTCTTCTTTGGGGTTACTTTCCACCTTCACTTAATCTAGCTTCATTTTCCTAGCTAGTATAATACCTTCATGTATGCTCCTTATCTCTGCTTCTAGAATGGATATCTTGCCAAATGAAGCTAAAAACCCTATAATCCATTTCCCTCTGGAATCCCTGACAATCCTGACTCCATATGTTGTGGCAGAATGATCCTGCTTGGTTGCATCTACATTCAGTTTAATATAGTTTGCTCTTTAGCATACCCATCTTGTCGCTTCTCCATTTCCACCTTTTGTGCTTTCATCTTAGAGTTTCGAGATATAAATTCTTTCCACTTTCGTTGCCAAATATGTAGCTTTTTGTACAACAGACTCTGTGTCTTCCTAAACTTCATTAAAAACCCATGAATTTATTTTTTTCCAGATGAGGTGACAAGTTATATCGAATGTAGTTTTCCAGCTCGTGCCATCTTCTACGGCTTTCCCATTCATTAGATTTTTCGTGATCCATTCTCTTGCTAGTGTAAGGTTTTGTATATGTCCTCGTGAAAGCTGGGAGGGATCAACCGTGGCAACACAAGTTTTGCGAACTTACAATCTTATACTACATGCTCGATCATCTCCTCCTCTAACGACACATTGGAGAAATGAAGTCCATGGTTAGGTACGTTCTTCTCCTCTCACTATTCGTTAGGAGTCTTTCATGCATTGTTATCCATAGAAACCCGAGTTCTTTGTGAACTAGGCCCTTTTTAAATGTCTTTCCATCCGCTTGCCTTTCACTTGTTCTCCAAATGTGCAAGAAATAGAAAAGCTAATTTTAGTGTTAAGCAACCTAAGTTCGAAAAACTCCAATTGAGAGTGTTTGGTCCTCTACTAGGATCTGGGATGGGATGTGATGCAAGGTGGCACAACATCGAGACCGACAAGCTTTGATTCAGTATGTTCCAATCCCATTGGCTATTTAAAGTAACAAAAGAAGCTATACAATTGCTTTTTGTCGCCTCAAAACCAAGAGTTGTTGTCATATCTACCCATGATATGCCTCCCACAGATTGATCAATGACTCCCCACTACCACTACGAAAAGTCACTAATCAACCTGTAAGAGATAATATTCGGATCATTGCTTTGTAAACTTTACAATATCACTGATTGCCCTGCTTTCTCTTACTGCTATCACCTACGTTCATCAGAGATAAAAGCTGAGTACGATACTCAGTAAGTTATACTCACACCACAAATAGCATGCATAACATCAATATAAATCATGCGCATCGACAAACAATGATTCCATATTAAGTGTCATCAAATATCAACTCTATCTTGAACTTCAGCAGTGTTCTCGCTCCGAGTACCTATTTCATATCATAATTCTCATATCAATACACATAGGTACTTTTCATTCAAAAGTATTAATAAATACTATGAGCAAAAGTCTAACACTAGATTCCCAAAACATGTTCCAAGTGTTATCATTTTCCAAAACCTCTTTGACTGGAACAAATCGCGCTCGCGAATAATTCTACAAAGCTACTGTCTGGTTTTGGTCCATTTTCGCACTCGCAACTTAAGAAAGCCTTGGTCGCGACTTCCTCTTCCAAGAGTCAGAAACATCACTTATTCAACTCTAAATGCTCTAAAATTGTGTACACTTGATAACAACTTAACATTTAAGGTTCCCTTTCAGTTTCAGCTCCTCTCAAGTTCATTTAAGTCACTTTCTACTCAACTAAAGTCTACTAACCGACAAAATACTTCCTTTACTAACATCTTATGGTTTCAGTCCATTTAACTATCTATTCAAGTCATTTTGATCTCAAAATTTAACTGAAGTTCCTTAACATAATATAGAAGCTGTCTACAAAATTTGGTTACTATCTAAGATCATTTGAATATTTTCCTTACTCTTCAATTTGCCTCATCTACTCCTTAATACCTTTCCGTCTTTCCTAAATCAATTCCTACCTCAAATCCACCCAGTTTATTCTCATTTTTTTTCCAAATATTACTTAACATATAAATAAAGGTTCACACAAAATTTCAGGTCATTTGGACTCCATTTGAGTACCAAACTCACCATTTACATTTCTACATACCTAACCTGTAAATTGCAATGCACTCCTTAATACCTTTCCGTCTTTCCTAAATCAATTACTACCTCAAATCCACCCAGTTTATTCTTATATTTTTACAGATATTACTTAACATATAAATAAAGTTTCACACAAAATTTCAGGTCATTTGGACTCTATTGAGTACCAAACTCATCATTTACATTTCTGCAGACCTAACCAGCAAATTGCAATGCACTCCTTAATATCTTTCCATCTTTCCTAAATCAATTCCTACCTCAAATCCACCTAGTTTATTCTCATTTTTTTACAAATATTACTTAACATATAAATAAAGGTTCACACAAAATTTCAGGTCATTTGGACTCCATTTAAGTACCAAACTCACCATTTACATTTCTGCAGACCTAACCTGCAAATTGAAATGCACTCTTTAATACCTTTCCATATTTCCTAAATCAATTCCTATCTCAAATCCACCCATTTTATTCTCATTTTTTTACAGATATTACTTAACATATAAATAAAGGTTCACACAAAATTTCAAGTCATATGGACTCCATTTGAGTACCAAACTCACCATTTACATTTCAGGTACTTATATAAGCCTAACCTGAAAAGTGTAGTGACATATCTCACTTGTCTAATTTTTCTAACCTGTTTAGGTTCTGTTTTTGCCAAAGTACAAAACATAAAACTTGTAGCTAATATTCTAAACAAGCTTTACACAAAATTTCATAATTTTATCTATCCATTAAGACTTCCAAATAACTAGCAACATCCACTACCATGTACTGCAACTCTAGAATCCAGCAGTTTTGACCTTTATCTGTTCTTACTTCATTTTCATGCATCAAATGATCTAATTTTATAAAGTAATGTTCTGAACAATTGTATTTAACACTCACATCTTTCTATTGGTATATCATACATAATTTTTAGACCTCATTTGGTCCTCCAAAATAGATCTACTACTCTCTGCTACACAAAACCCTATTTCCAGTTTCCAAGATATACCAACCTCTCATTCTTTTCCTCACTTCTATGATCTTTATCACTTTGATTTAAGTCTAAAAACTATGTTTTCATCTAGGTAAGCTTCTTACAAAGTTTTAGGTTTAACAAACGCTAAACCTATTGTCCACTTCCATAAAAATCTATCCAAGCAAACTTAAATCTAACAAAAACATACACGACTAACATTGTTTGTTCCTTTCTTCTCCTTCCTCTTTTTCTTCTTCCTTTCTTCTCTTTTTCCTTTCTCTTTCTCTCTTCTCTTTTTCTCTCCCGTTGCCTATCTGCTGGTTCTCTCTTTTTTTTTTCTAAGTATAAATATCTACTTTTTGGGTGGCCACCTCCTAGCCGTCCCTTTTTTTTTCCTTTTTTTTCTATTTTCTTTATCTCATTTCTTTATTTATGTATTTCTTTTGTCACTTCTTTATTTTAGGTACCTAATCTTTTAAGCTCTAAAAATCGTATGTAACAAAACCTGGGTTTTGGCAGAGGTTAACACCTTAGTTCTTACATGTTTAACATGCCAAAAACATGCAAATAACCCTTTTTTAACACTTCTAACAGTCCATTCAACATCTCAGCTAGTTCATCAACCTCATCAAACATCAATTCACCACATGCATCAACAATTCACAATAATCCTCCATTTTTCATAAACTTCTAACTTTTGATTTCATGCAATTCATTTGAAACTTCATACATGCAAGCCTTAATTCAATTTTTATTAGTGACTTTGACACCATTTAACTTATATAAACATACATTACTATCATACTTGACCTTCTTTCAACTAATTAACAAAATCTCTTAAAAGTTAATCTAGTTTTTCATGCATGTCTTTTCCATTTTTTTATTAACTAATTTTAACAAAATTCCACTTTAACTAACATAGATTTGTAGTCGAACTTACTGGAGGCTTAGATTTAAGCCTCTTTTTGCGAGTTCTTTCTAGTTTTCCTTCCTTCTAGCTTTCCTTCAACTATTTCCCTTAACTTAATGGTTTTTGCTACCTTTTCTTCAACTTGATTCATTTTAACACTTGCCTTCTACTCTCTTTGAATTAGAAGAGTTTAGGCCTTCCAGAGGACTTGCAAAAAGTTTGAGAGAATTGAAGTTTTTGCCGAAACTTCACTTTGGTCGGCTACCTCCACTATTTATAGTGGAGTTGGCGAACTGGTTTTGACAACTGAACTTTGAGTTCGGCTGACGAACATGGTCTTCTAGGCAACCCTAGTCAAACTTCCTCTTTGGTCCACCAACTTTTCTAACTTTGCATTTTAAGTCCTTGAGACTTTCATTTTAGTCTCTAAACTCTTTTAACTTGTCTTTTTGATCCCTAATCACTATTCTGATTCGATTTTCTAAATATCCTATGAATATTCTAGTCATAAATTTGGTATTTGACATCAAAATAGTATCTTGTGTTACAGTCATAGTTGTTTACTAGGCCCATCATTGATGTTCACAGACACATCCTTATTTTCATGGTGGTTATCATGCTCCCTTGCCTTCACTAGTTTAGGCTTATGGAGACAAAAAGCACTTCCATGCCTCGATCTTCCATAACCAAAGCAGAACTCGATTTTCATACTCCACCTATGTCACATAGCCACTAATCTTAAAATGGAATAGCAATGGTTCACTAGTGTTAATAGAAATAGATAAGTTGTAAACCCTTAAAGGAGTAGTTGCCCCCTCTTCGAGAAATCAAGAAGATCAAGATGTTTAAATTTCTTGGTAGCATGATCATTTTCCTTTTTTATCGTACTTCTTAGCTCCATTGAAAGAATCATTCTATTGAAGAATATTTTTTTTTCGAAAATTTGCTCTTCAAGAAATATGATATAAAGATACTTTGGACACAAATTAATTTCTTATAAAATAAATTCATTTATGAAGAATAAATAAATAATGCTTATAATATAAATATAATACAATAAATTAAAAAAATTAACATTAAAAAATAAATATTGGATTAGAAATAATTAAATAAAAATGAAATTAATTTAAAAATAAATATATATTTTTATTTGTTAAAAAAAAAAACTCAAAAGCGGAGTTGCAACGCAGCCAAAAAGCTCAATTTGCGGCTCCATTTGCCGCTGGTGGGTTCTGACCCACCTACAACAAAACCGTAACCAACCAACCCTTCCAAGCTCCCGGAAACTCAACCCTCAAGTCTTTCATATCTCGCGCGTGCCAGACTTTCTAGAAGGCAAAAACCACCTATACTTCCTGTGTGTTTGCTTCAATCTTCCATTTGACCATCCAACGGCTGAAAGTTTTAGAAAATGACCATCTATCTTCACATATCACTCTTTATCTCGGCATGGATGGCTGTGATTCAAGAATTAGATTTCGCACGTGTGAGACCTTCCAGAAGCTCTTCCTGCATTCACAAGAGTCACTGTTGCTTAAGGTCCCATTCCTTTTGGCGTTTTGGAAAAGCATAAAAGGGTCTTTTCGGATTTCCGGGGTTGGCACGTGCCATTGCTTCTAGAAAGCTTTTTCTTCCTATATTATTAAGCACTTTTGAATGTTCAAGGATATAGTTTTTTTTTTAATTTTCCTTTGTCAGAGATCTGAAAAGTCGCAGATC
>CAOGCB010429130.1:0-13408 GCA_948266635.1 Cnidoscolus chayamansa | reverse complement strand
TATCATTGGTTCACAAATTTACTTGCAGCAATAGAAGACTGTGTCCTTGAACAGGTTGGATATCTGTTCTTGTTCGACCAAAGCCAAATCTTTGATACTGAGAAGCTATCACCTCTTGTTCTGCCTCTGATTTTCTTATCTTCCTTCTCCCCATCGACTGAAGAGCACCCGCTGTCTCCACTGCCATTAATAATATCGGGAGACAATGCCACTTGCAGATTTGAATCATCCACCACATATTGAACTGTGCCCATTGAGTAACATCTTCGAGCGTCCAAGTTACATCTGCTGATCTCTCCTTGTTCTCTCCAGCTAGGTTCTCCCTCATTCAGGCTTCTAAACTTGCCCAGTCTCACCGAGAATACCCTCTTTTCACCTACACTTTCCTCCATAATACCTGGTTTTGGACCGTTGGAAGACCCATTTTCCCTATCGCTGGAGAACCCATTTGAGACTTCCATCAAAAAATCAAAATCGAATACTTGATTTTCCATGGGAAGACTGGAGCTCAAAAGGGTCCCTCTACAAAGAGGGCAAGTAGAGTTAGAAAGAAGCCACGTATCAATACAGTCGATGTGAAAGGCATGGCTGCAAATGGGAAGCAACCTGAGCTTGTCCTTGTCTGAGAATTCACATAGACAAACTGCACAATCAAATGGCTCCTTCAAACCCATGATATCTTTATAATAGAACACTGGTAGAGCATCGACGAAAGCTTGGTCTAGACCTGAGTCGTGCTGCCGGAAGAGTTGTTGAAGCTGTCTTTGCAGAGAATGAGACCTTGAGGTCTCTGGCATTCTATTGGAATGATAGATTGGAGAAAAATATGACCTTTTCATGAAAAATCTAACAAGCAAATGGAGAACACCAGAAACAAAGAAGATGACAGCTAGAATTACTATAACCAAAAGAAGTACAGGACTAATTCTATTAAAAGTTGATGATGAACTTGACTGCTTTTCATAGCTGAAACTAATGTTGTAAGGAGTTGAGATTGAAGAGGGGGGTGATAGAGGAGGTGGGTTGTTAGAAAAACCATCTTTTTGCCTGATTTCAAATAGAGATCTACCCATTCTTGCAGATGGTTGTGCTCAAAAACAACTCTTTGACATGTTTTTAACTTCAGACACTAGAGTCATTTAAAACAAGTCCATGCCCTCAAAAAGACATTCTTGCTTGAATTGAGGTCATGCAAGAGAAAACAGGATTAGCAAGCTAAGAATATATTCTTACTGAGGAATGGAATGTGCAGTGAGGAAATTCTTGGCTCTAAGATGGGAGTTAGGAAACAGCACTCAACTTTTGAATCTCGCTGTTTTCCCTTGAAAATTGAAGATTAGAGAGAAGAGGATCTTATTTAAGGTTGCACCAACTTCCTTTCTTTTCTTTTGGTGGTAGTTATGGATAGTATACAATACATGACACCACTATTGGAAAAAAGATAGTCGGTTGGTCACTTGGTGATGTTGCAGCCTCGTTATCGATTTTGAACCTTTTGGAGTGGGGAAGCGAAGTGGAAGTGTTGACCCATGATGATAACACAAGACTCCAATTTCTGCTAATCTATTTCCACATTGCCATGAGATTTCTGACACCCTTTTGACAAAACTCTACAGGCCTAATGCTAACTGTTTGAGACTCTTCTTTAGACCTACTCTTGTCCCACTCATTCATGGTTCAAATGCATATAATTAAAGAGTTAAACAAATATGAGGGTTCCAAAAGAAGAGATGGGAAATGATTGATACCTCTAGGTGTCCACCGCCACTCCACCCTGTGTGGCTTCTTTTCTTTGTCAGGTTTAATCCAAATAATTACCCTTTCAATGATGGTCTTCGATATCATTGCCTGTTAATCACGGAAATTTCCCACCAATTTTGGCAACTTCAACAACTAGTGACTGTAGAAATCTCAAAAGGAAGAAGGGAAAATGCATCTTTATTTTATTAATCTCGTCTGTAACAAATCAATAAGTCACCTAATTATGCTTACTTCCACTAGAGAATTTCCCACTAATGTAACTAACCAAAGTTGGCTAATGAGACTTGGCAATCAAGCATCCAAATAGCTACACTAGAAAAGAAGTCTAAAAATGTGGACAAAACCTAATGGTAGGTCACATGAACTTTTCCTTGGACGCATCACGCATGAGGTTAACATCCCTCTTAATTGTGCCCACTTCAGCAGGTGATAATGACCAACAATATTATTTTGCTTTGGTTTGACAATCTTTTCTATGTGATGATTGTTTTATGACCAACTGAAGAGGTAAATCTGGAACTCTTCTGAAGATTCTTACTTGACACAGTAATTGAAATCTTGGTTTCCTTGTGGATTACAAGATTGGAGTCTTGTAATTATTTCTGTTTTGTGTTTAGGCTACGAGCGAGTGGCAGAACAGCAGCGCAGCACCTTGTGTTTACATGTTAACTGGAGAGATTCAAAGACTTCTGTGTCCCATTGGATTCTGCAGCATCCTTGCTCAATTGCGGTATCCTGCAACTAGTTGTAATTTCAGACATTTATCAATCTTGACTTTTTTATTTAATTTACAAACCATAAATTCTTTTTTCTTACATGTAATTAAAATGCATAAGATAGTATTGAGTGCATGTAAAACAACAACACAATGCATTCTTTCATCCAATAACCTCCTTCCAACAATTAATCAATTCAATTAAACCTATTAAAATTTATCTTAAACTATAGAAATTTTACTTATATAATATATATTATAAAATTAATATTTTTATTCATATTTAAATTCTATACTATATAATTATATAATAATATTATAAACATTAAAGTTCGAAGCATAATCACTGTTCTAAAAAAATTATTTTTCATTCCCAGAGACTCGTGTAAGAGTAGGGGTATAGATGGTTGAGAAAATCAAGTCAAGCTGTTGATAAATATCAGAGCCACAGCTATTAAAGCAGTGAAGGGGAATTTCGACTATTTGTACATTTTATTGTCATGGGTGCAAATGGATCTCTTTTTCTTGCTTTTAAGTTGAAAAACTCAGCAAAGTTAGTTTAGATCCCAATACAGGAATCAAGTGTTGCGTAAAGGAAAAAGAAATACTGATGTATTATTTCTCAATTGATGCACCAGGAGTGTGTTGATTTAAAAAAAATGCAATAATCACAATCATACATCTTCAAGCAAATAATATTTTCCAACGTATTTGAAACTGTTAGTTTTCTTAGAAAAAATATAAATGAGACAGAAAGTCTTGCATGATTTTATTGATGGTAGTGATTTTTATACATGAAAATGTAACTAAAAAATAAAGTAAAATATGCATATTTCTAACACTCTTTCTTGAAATTTTAGATGTATAATCTCTCGTAACTTGATTGATGTAGATTTGCGTTTTTTGAAGAAATCTTTTTTGTTCTCTTCCTAGCTTACGATAGCTTGACAAGCTATCATCATGGCATATCTCGACAAGTTGTGAATGTGAATTGTTTGAAGAGTTGTGAATGTGAATTGGCTGAGTTGTGAAACCAACTCTGGTTCAGATATGCAAGATTACTAGTAAAATTTCTATATTCCTACAACAAATGTGTCCAAGTAGATACTTATTCATGGTTCTGAGGTTATGGATCTCTCGTCTTCATCGTTTATTGCGTTTATCATTACAGCAATTTGAGTCATGTTCGGCCTTTCATTTGGAGAAGGATGAATGCACTTCAATGCTACCTGCAACAAGTTTACCATCCTCTCTTCGCTTGCACCTTCTGAGATCAAGGCCTTATCAAACACTTCAACAGTCCATTCTTCTCTAACCACTGAGTTCACCCACATTGCCAAATCAAACCCGTTATTTTGGACTAGTTTCCCTGTCAGAAGCTCCAGAAGAATTACACCAAAGCCATACACATCAACCTTGAAGGTGCTGTATATGTCGTCTCTACTCGGAACATTGTCCTTGCAACTATCAGTTTGAGAAAAGATTGACGGGTCTTGATTTTCAACCACCATTAGACCATATTCACTGACACAGGGCTCCATGTTCCTATCAAATAAAATGTTCGTTGATTTCAAGTTCCCATGAGCAATCCCATCTTCCTGAAATTCCTGGTGCACAAAGGCTAATGTCTCAGCAAGACTAGTTGCAACACCGAGTCTAACTCCCCAGTCAAATGCTTGCCCAATTTGGGATCCTGAAATTCCAAAAAGAAGTTCTCATCGATGTCATTGGCAATAAGAACATAGAGATGATATACACATACCATGAATAAGCTTGAAAAGACTGCCATTCGGCTGATATTCATACACCAAAAGTTTCTCTTGCTTCGAGCAGTAAAATGCAATTGGGGGCAACACTCTATGATGCTTCACTCGGTCTATCCTCTCCATTCTTTTCTTGAAGTCTTCATTGGAGATGCCCCAGTCTTTGATTCTCTTCACAGTCAAGAATACCCCATCATTAAGCAACACTTTGTATAGGCTTCCATGCTTTCCTCTCCCAAGAAACTCAGCAGGAGCTCGAAGCAAGTCATCGAATCTCAACTCGTTCACCAGAGGAGTCGTAAGGACCACAAGTGATGATGAGGCCATTCCACTTTCAGCTGATGTAATTGAATACTCTGACCTATTTCCATGATTCTTGGTTTCACCTGAAGTATGTTTGCTGCTAGTATCCATTTTCACCTCCCTAGAATCGTTCTTTTCTTCTATAGGCTTGTGCTTACTAATCAATTTTAGAGAAACTAATGACACCGTAACCAGTGCAAGCAGTATATAGCCCGAGTAGATAAGAAACCCATGTTTTGATGAATGCTTCGACCCTTTCTTCGATGGTGGAGGCGGGCATGGCTTCGGTAGTGGTTTTCCGCACAATTCAGGATTACCTGAAAAACTGTCAATAGTGAACTTGCCTTTGACATCAGGAATCGGTCCACTAAAATTATTGTTGGAGACGTTGAAGTACTCAAGATTGGAGAAATCTAAATCTGGTATTGGCCCGCTAAGTTGATTGTTTTCTGCGAGGAATGACATCAGGCCTGAAATCCTTGACAAACCAGAAACCTGACCAGAGAAGCTATTGATGGATATGTCAAGCCTTTTCAAGTTACTCAGCCGCGAAAGAGAGTCGGGAATGTCTCCAGATAACTTGTTTCTACTTAGATACAAG
This sequence comes from Cnidoscolus chayamansa, assembly GCA_948266635.1. Taxonomy (NCBI): domain Eukaryota; kingdom Viridiplantae; phylum Streptophyta; class Magnoliopsida; order Malpighiales; family Euphorbiaceae; genus Cnidoscolus; species Cnidoscolus chayamansa. The sequence continues at coordinate 8,265 of CAOGCB010429130.1, read as the reverse complement.
TGAGTGAGGTGTTTGCAGTTTCCTATCTCTTCAGGCATCAAACCAGAAATGCTATTCCGATTCAGGCTCAGAACAGTAAGGGACTTGGCCGAGCACACAGAAATGGCATCGAGAGTTCCTGTAAAATTTAACTCGTCAAGAACTATTTTCTTTACTCTTTGTGATTTCGAGTCACATCTAACACCCACCCAAGTGTCATTGCAAGGATCAGAAGTGTTGTTCCAACCCCATTTCGAGTCATGTTGCATATTTCCTCCAGAAAGTTTGTCCATGAACTGCACCAGCGACCTCCTTACATTTTCTTCTTCCGAATTTGACACTGGAAAGACGAGAATGATCAAAATAGAGAGCACCCAGATTGGAATTCTATTCATGTTTGGAGAAACAACTGATTCTGTGAAAATGATACTACAATATGCTTTCCTTCTTTATGGTGGTGGCTGGCTGGTTTGAACTTGTAAAACAAGGAGAAGTTAACGAAGATGACGTTCTTTGCTTAACCAGTTTTGAATGCCAATTGGCTGAATTTACGAGGATAATTTTGCAAAATATCATAGCCGTAGCCGGGAATAAAGACTCCCAGAAATCTGCCAGAAGGCCTAAAACAACATGTTCCAATTAGGGGCCGGCAGCTTTGAATAAGTCGTGATATATAATTGGCACGTCTTTCTCAGGTAGGCTTCTCGCTAAACAACAAAGCTTGATGATTCTATCATCAATAAGCTGATGACTACGTTATTCTGTAAGACACACTAGCTTTCTCATTGATCTTGATACTCTGTAGAAGACTACGAAACATAATATTCATATATGAACATAAAAGTAGGTTTACATTCAAGAAGCCCAGTGCTTATCACAGTTTAGATAACAGGGTCAATTAAGAGGGTAGAGACAAATTCATGGCATTTTCGGTAAACTGGTGCTTCCTTCTTGATGCGACTTGACCGTTTCCATTGGAAATGTTAAAACTCTTCAACAGCTTTCACATAAGAAGAATGCACAAAAAGCGACAGAACATGATGACATTGTAGAATTTAAACACCCAAACCTAAAACGGCCAAAGGCATATGCATAGGTTGAACGAAAATGTATTAGCAGAAATGTCTGATTTACTTATCTGTTTCTTTCTGTCCATTTCCAGAAGAGTATCATACCAAACAATGGTTAATACACTTCATCAATTCCACTGTCCTCCTATACTGGGAAAAATTGCCTACACCATTTGTAATTTTACAAGCAAATGCAAGATAGTTGCAGAATTATATTTTTTTTCAAGATGTAAACATGTAAAGTGTACTGTAGGTTCCAGAATGGTAAAGCCCCTGCAATCCTTTATGGGTCTACATGTCCAGCAATATCATTGTCACTTGATCCTCTTTCTTCATCACTAATGTCCTCCTCTCCACTCTGCTCTTCAGCTGTGGAGTTCATAATAGTTTCCTTTTTGGCATACCGTTCACAATACTCTGTTTCAAAGAAAAAGAATGAAGATATTTATTCTACAATTTCTTAATTGACCCATCATGAGATAAAGGACTTGGAAGATGAAAATCATGAGAATCATATATTCATTTTTGAGACTTCTTTCAAATTAAAAATAGATACATCAGAAGTTCCAACAGAGACACATGCACATCCTATAAGTTCCCATTGCTAAGGAACTAGTATTTTGTGCTTAAAAGTTTCTGTAAATTCAGTAGATTTCATTGTTCAGTTCCTCGAAGTTGCATAAATAGAAATAAAACAAGAGCACTTGATTCTGCATAAATTTCACCTTTCACTTTCTGATCATACTTTTCTCTATCCTTCATCATCATTGATGCGGCATCACCATTGAGTGGGTCTGAAGGATTAGGATAAAGCAACAGCTGTGGTAGGAAAACCTCAAAAACATTCAAAAGATCTGCATCCATAAAAGTGATCATATATCCGAGAAGTCCTAGTGAAAATTCACTGCAGAAGAAACCATCAAACAAAAACAAGGAATGCAGAAACTGTATGGTGTAAAACTGATCTGCTAAAGGTATAGAGATGCGATAAATGGTAATTACCAAACATTGGGCTCCATGACTGGTTGATAACATCCAAGCATACAGAACCCGAACTGCAGCCAACAAATGAACAAAAGGTGAAGATCAGCTGCATCATAGCAAAACTAAAAGGACAATGATAAATGTATCAAATAGATCAGTTGTATTGTCATTACTAAAAAAAGTTACAGAGCATGCAACAAAAAGTTTTCAACTTGCAAGACTCGGTATCCTTTTCTGTATGACTAAATCAGCTAACTTAATAGTGATTAAAGCTATCTATGGAGGTATTTTAGCTAGGCATACCAAAACTGTAAGTTGCTTACAGTTCATCAACATTTGGGTGGAATATTTTGTTCACAAACCCAATAGAAGGAGACTTGTATGGATAAGCATCAGGGAGCTCAACCCGTATTTTCCAGACTCCACCTTCATAAGGGCCTGCAAGCATCATAATCAGGTGAACGAAAAATTGAAACTTCAAGTAACCAACTACAGTTATTAAAGAAAAAAGCTAACACAGAAATGACACAGTAAAAGATTAAAAAAGCGAGAAATTCAAAATTTGAAATACGAGTTAATATGGCAAAAATACCTATCATAGAAAAATGTAAACAAGAAAAACTCAACTCTGCTTTTCTGAGGAGCAACAAACTGCATGCAACTGTAGACTTCAACCACATAATCATCATGAACAATTCATATTTTGCACGTTCAAATAAAAAGCAAAACTTCAAGACACGTAAATAACCCCATACTCCAGAATGCAGTAATCATAGAAAGTAAGTAAACTTGAACAAGCTAAAAATAAAAGCTTCAAGAACACCAATGGGAAATGGCTGTTCACCAAGAATCAATGGAAAAATTAAGCTTTCCACAGAACTAAGCCTTGGCTCATAGTAAGAGAAAAAAAAAATCTGAATCCACTCACATGCTTAACAACAGTATATATGAACATCTATGTCTACATATGCGACTCAAAGATTGAGGATCATGCCCATCATTAATATCTTGAAAAACATTACATTAAAAGCACAAAAGAAGCCGCATGTCAAGCAATGCTATCAAATGGAGAAGAAGGGATGGGGGATGGCAGCCCAGGAGAAGAGACATTACTCTCTTTAGGACCATGAAATTCCACATTAAATTCATTCAGCCCATCATTTATTGTCTCCACATTGTAATCACTCATCATCCTGGAGAGCATGAACACAGCAAGTAAGAATTTCGATAGAGAAGATAAAAATGGCATCATACATTGCAGTCACATAAGCACATTGTTATGCAAAGCAATGAGTCAAACACAATGACAAACAACATCGCGCCGGCAAGAAATATAGAAATAGATTACCAAGGTTCAAAACACTCACCAAAACTAGAACTGGGTGTGCCTTTCAAAACTTCTCACCTAAAAACTTCTATGATCAGCAAGGCTTGTGAAAGCCTGAATTTAAGCTCTTTGCAACTGATCGAAACTATTTCTAAAATTCTAATATTCCATTAGTCCTAATCATGCTCTCCCTATCGCTTTATTGCAACTGGTCACAAAACTATTTATATACTCCATTATTTTGAAGCACGATACTCCCAGTGATCTTTTGCAGCATAAATCTGTTTCTACACTTACTCCAGTAGTTTCAACTATAATGCTCCTCCTGCCAGATTTTTAACAGTTTTGATCCACTTATAAAACTCAACAGTGCATATAAAAAATTTAATTAAATCATACTAGATAAAATTAGTTTAAATAAAAAAACAACAGTGTTGTTATACTCCAAGCAGTAAAGCACTCACCTCGGTTTTCTTTTGAGTCACTGATATTACGTTGCCCCAAAAATAACTTTATGCCCTCTCATATAAATAAAAAGGTTACTTCATACTGCTCAATGGAAGCATTTTCCATTGTTTCAATAAGTCAATATCATAGTCATTTTTCCCAATGATATGAGAGGTAAAAGAGATTGCCCCCAAAAAATAAAAGAAAATAAATAAATAGGTAAAAAAAGGCAGCCAATCATCTAATACATTTGTATAAAACAAACGTGAGAAACTTACAACTTCATGACATCCATTTCCCTCCTCTTGCTTGGAGAAGACATTTTATCCTTGTACAACTATAACTATTGAACCTGCTACAGAAAAATCAAAGGGATCTGCTTTAAATATGTGAGTAGTAAAGCATAGGAATTTACTTTACTTTTCTAAAATGTACACAGAAAAACAATAGTTGGACATTGCAAAATATAAGGAGAACATACCGTCTCTCACAAAGGTGTTGCAGTGCGAAATGGTTAAAAGGAAAACTGAAGCACAGAGAAACCACTTAATGTCCAAAAGAAACGGGGGAAAAGCAAATCTGTCTACGAAAAGAACAAGTTCCAGTAAATTAATTCATCCAATGACATAAGTGAACACGCCATTGTTGCTAAGAACACAAGCTTCGCTTTCACAAACCACCAACATTCTCTTCGAAGTTCAATCCTTCAATTCCTGACATTTCTAGAACTGCAAAATGGGACTTCCCACATTAAAAGGATCATAGAATATACAGAATGAAACGTATTCATAAGAGTGATGCGGCTTTCTGATCCGCAATGTAACCATTAAATCAACCATTAATGCGCCAAAACATCAAACATGCGCCATTTTGCGAAGGCATATATAAATAAAATAAAGATAACAACTTTCCAACTAATGAGCATAAATTCCAAGCATACTAAAAAGGGCAGAAATTCTGATTCCACGTGATCTAACATTTTTAACGCAAAATCAACAAATGAGAAGGCATCAATGGCTATATTTGATTTGGAAATAGAGATGAAAATTTGTCTTACATCTGCTGTTAAAAATTTTCCGAGCAAACAACACTTAGTGTGGCGGTATTGGATTTGTGATCGTGGGATGATGAGAACCAAGCAGAAATAAGGGAGATTAAGAGAAGAAAAGAAAAAAAGAGAAAGTTGCTGAGTAATAGGCAAAGGAAGAGAGATGTAAAGGAGAGATCAATGCCGACGCAAGGCATCCACGTGTTGAATTAGTGAGAATGCACGTGGCAAACAAATGTCGATGTCATAGCATGAACGTTACAGTTTCAGCAATTTCCGTTTCTCAAGGACTTCAATTTAATTTATTCCTTTTTTTAACTCAATTATTTATTAGCAAAATTCAGTAAAATTTTAATAAATTAGAGCCTCCTTTATTTATTGAAAATAAAAAAAATATATGAAAATATTTTTCTATTTTTATAAATATTAATAAAATTGTAAAATAATAAATATTTGATATAGCGAAAGAATTATCATTGATATCCAACGTTATATTAAAAAATATAATAAAATATTTATTTTTTATATTTAAATGTTAATTTATTTAAATAAAATAAATTAATTATTTTTAAAATAATAGTTTATAATTAAAAAATATTTAAATGTTAAAAATGTTTGAGAAATTGGAAGAAAAGTTGGGATATTTATAGAGACTTTTTGGGAGCAGAATCTGATATTGGGCGGTGCAAAACATCGCTCTTTTTCATATACGGCTGTGTTTCATTACCCTCTTTCTAGGTTCTGATTCATCTCTTACCATTTGTAGTTTTCTCGCATTATAACTTTGATAGAGAAGATGGGCACTCCCGAACCCAACTTGGAACAATTTTTTGAAGAGAAGAAACGCGTCAGGAATCCTCTGGTGCCCGTTGGTAACGAAATTCCATTTTTCACCCTTTTTTTTGGGATGAGATTAATTTATTTTTTCTGTTCTATTGCCTGTATTTTGAGTATGGATCAGTGATGCTTATGTTTGAATTTTGTTGATATGGACTGTGTTGGTAAGAATTTTTTGATCCATTTTTTAGGGGTTTGGTTATATTGGTCATATTCAACTACGAACTTCTTGTTAACAGAATGGTTTGTTGGTGTTTATTGATGGTCGGTTGGTTAAATTTTTTGAGGATTTTTTGGTTAATTGTGAGTTTCTGGCGCATTTTATGATGATTCCAGTCGTAAATATGCAAGTGCGTATTGGTTACTGTCATACTGAAATGCTTCCTATTCTTTGTCTGAGGAAATTTATGCCTGTTTGAGATCATTCTACTGGGATGTGAAAATAGACTAGTTGTACAAATTATATGTTGAAAATGAGGAATTAACTGCATTATCAATTGCTGAGAAATGGATCAGCATAAATTTCAGTCTAATATTTTTTTCATTGATGGATGAGGACTCGTTGCTTCTCTTGGAGTTGAACCACATGGGGAGTTGTTTCATTTTTTGGTGAAGCAAATGTTCTGTTTATTTTGTTTCTTGAAGTGCAGACCAATGTCACTAACATCCTTGAAAATTTAGTTATTAGACGCCTTGAAGGGCTCCCAAAGTGATGTAGACAAAGCTGAATAGGTTTTTTAAATGGTCTTGAGGGCTGGAAGGTCACAAAGGAAGGATGACCTGTGTTAGGTTCTTATTGTCTCAAAGGTGTAATTGGGGGCCAACAGAAAATTAGATTGGTTTTGTAGTTCCAGATCTGCACCATAAACAGTGTCCCTGAACTGTGCTTAGGAAACACGTAGGGATTCTTATGCTAATAGACTGGAGCTTACCTTGTTTCTGAATTCTAATCAGTCAATAATATCAAGAAAGCAAAAAATAAAGAAGAATATGGACGTAAAATCAAAGAAAACGTGTAAGATGAGCCATCTGGTTTTTGATGTAAATAACCATCAGAAGGAAAAAGACTTGATGGTAATTTATCAAGACTTCAAAAGATCCTATGTTACCCTATGCTGGATTTGGCTGCACAGCTTTAGAATAATTGGATGCTTAAGTTTGTTTGCTGTGCCTCTGTAGCTTACAGTTGCCACAATAACTAGTACGAGTGCACATACTTCAGAAATAAATTCTATGAAATTATGTAAATAAATATGTGAAATGCAGATATGAGAATGGATTTGCCACGAGAATTGAACATTTCTTTTCTTTGTTGAAGAAAAAATGGTCTCTTGGGCTTTCTTTATAAGCCTCAAGTCATGCTTTATTGTTGCGAAATTTTATCTCGGGACTTGATGCTGTCGACTCAATTGTCAAGCCTTTGAGAATATATTATGATAATACCGCAATAGTTTAGGGATAGTGAGTTTCAATCATAATTGCTTCATCATTAAACTGTATGTTTAAAATCTGTCGATTTTTTTTCTCTTGAATTTAAAGATTTGAATTTATCTTTCTGCATTAAAGAATCCTTACACTAATGCTCCAATGTTTTGCAAAAAAAGAAACAGTTTATATATAAACAAATTACTTTTCGTGATAAAAAGTATGTTTCAGGAAATTACTTTTTTTTAGGATTTAATTGTAATATTAGACAATAAATTATCTTAATTATTTCATGTACAAAGATGCTCATAAAATTATTGGTCTAGAAAATGACTTAAAACATTTTTCCTTAAATTTGCTTTTTTTTTTAATTAAGAAAATATTTTTTGTTGACATTTTTTGGTGATCTAAATATCAAATATATATATATATATATATATATATATATATATAATCTTTAAAAAAAATATTTTTGGGAATTTAATATTATTAAAATTTTCTAGAACCATATTCCTTAGTTCTTGAGTGATCAAATCAAAACATTTTATACTTGCATACTTATATGTAACCAATTTGTCCTGATAGGTTATCTTGGCAGATAATAAATGAATGTAAGATGCATGGTATCTAGGTGCAAATGTAATGGTGATGTTATATTTGCTTGGTACCTCCTTTTTCCTGGCTGCTAATCATGAAAGTGACATCCGAGTGATTGCAATTCATGTCCAAAACACTAAGGATAATAGTTGTTAGCCTATAGTTTTTTTGTTTTTTTTTTTTTAAAAAGCAAGGCAGGCTGGTTCCCCATTGTACAAGTATTATAGGGATGAGAGCAGTTTTCTTTTTCCGCTGTTGATTAGAGTAGTTTTACATGGTTAGGACGACATGGATGACTATAGGGCGTTCTTTTTTTTTTTGGGGGTGGGGGGGGGGGGGGGGGGGGGGGGGGGGGGGGGGGGTTTTTTTTTTTTTTTTTTTTTTTTATTTTTAATTTTATTATTTTTAAATAATATAAAAAAAATTAAAAAAATAAAAAAAAAAAAATAAAAAAAAAAAATAAAATAAAATAAAAAAAAAGAATAAAAAAAAATAAAAAAAAAAGAAGAAAAAAGAAAAAAAAAAGAAAAAAGAAAAAGAAAAAAAAAAGG
>CAOGCB010429079.1:0-18578 GCA_948266635.1 Cnidoscolus chayamansa | reverse complement strand
GAAGAGAGAGAAAGAGTTGGTTGTAACCAACTCCAGCTCACATATTTTACAAAAGGCATGAGGTACAGCAATGAGAAGGCAATCAGAAATTTACTATCAAAATTCCTATTCCTTCTCCTCTCATTCTCCTCTCTCGTCTCTATTCACTCTCTTCTCCCTCATTCTATCTCTAATTCACCCTCCATTTCTATTCTGAAATCTGTTCATTAAAGTGCTACTAGACCTTACCTGACATCCCTGTACCTCTTACGTTAGAGCCAAAGACCAAGAATATAATGACCGTAAAGCCAATCCAAAAAAGAGGCAAAGCTACATGATTTTTGTGGATGTCCTATAGATTATACAACAAAGAGTACTTTTAGTATATTTTCTTTAGTAAGTCTTACTGTTGTTATTATGGTTTCAAATAACAGTCACTACATTATTTATAGGGTTTTCAAGGACCTGTTATCTTTTATTTATGTGCAAACTCAGAATTGCATGGGTAATGGTCATTACCATCATTAACAGGAAGGGCACAGTTAAGTAACAGTAATGACTGTTACCTCAATAAGTCAGATGCTCAAAATTATATGCATGAATGTTTTCTTCATGTATAGATTTAATATTTTTATTTGATATATTTGTGCTTATCGTCTAGTTGTCTGTCTTAGTTTTACTTATACTTGTTGATATACACTCATTTCATGAACTTCATAAATTTTTCAAAAAAGAATTGGGTAGCACATACCAATTACCGTTACAACTATTGCATGCCTATATTTCAATTACCTGCAACTGTAAACATGGGTGCAACCACAAATGTGGCTGCAGCTGCGATTTAAACCATGCTAAGATAATGTTCACAATATTTTAATAGCTTGCGCCTACACATTCCTAACTTCAAATTTCAAACTTTAAATTTCAACTCAAAAATATCACTTGTTCCTCACAAGGAAAAAAAAAAAAAAAAAAAAAAAAAAAAAAGCCAAACCACCTGTTACTGAACAGGATAAATATTTAGGAAAAGAATCAAGAGTTTCCAGTGCCATCAATAGAGAAGATGCTCCTGGGGAAACTCTCCATGTGCTTTGTTATGCAAAATGAATCAAAAAATAAAAATAAAAATGACATTATTTGCCTAATAGAGTAAGATTAAAATGAATAATTAATGCAACATTATGCAGGAGATTTCATTAGAGACACAAATAAGAACCATAGCAAATAAAAATGGATCCAAAACTAATTTTTACCTCAGGATAAGTTAACTTTATTGCAAAGCATGGAGGAATTCCAATTTCATTAACACCTAAGTAAGGATCCGGGGAAATAACAGACCGACATGCATAATTAACCCTCTTTCCCATCATTTTTTGGCGAAATAGGCCTTCCTTCTTCTCAAGCAACTGACATATCCCAGAAGCCACATCCCTTTGACCAGGACCTACAATAAAAAACAAACAAGACACTAGTTAATTGAGCTTCACCAATGCCGTTCAAATTACCTTTCAAACAACTGGTGAGCAAAAATTGCATATAGACACCGGCAACAGATGCATGGAAGCAGAATAATTGCACAACAGTTGAACAACAATTCTCCCTTTCTTGACTAACACCCAGGTATATATACATACACACACCAGAGTTTACCACCTAAGAAAATAAGGGTACTTTAGAAGTTGCCATGTGACAATTTTTATTCTTATTTTTGTATTTTTTATATAATTAAATTATCTTAGTTGTCTTATTATACAATAATCTTACCTAAACATTTTCAAATTTCAAATACTAAAATCTTAATCTCATATAAGAAATAGTTAATCGAAAATTTTTTATTATATTTATTAAAAGTTCTAAAATGCATATTAAAACTCTAGCTGATTGTATTATGTCTAAGAAACAACTTACTAAATTTACTCTCCCCCTCCCAAGGCACACACACAAACACATCTATAAAGCTAAATTTTAAAATGGCTTTGCCTGAGTTTTATCACCCATCCAATAGGGTGATTAAAATGTCACAACATGATATCTCTTTTATTTTTTACTCTGCACTTTTTATGAAAAAGAAAAAGAAAAAAAAAACTAAGTTATCTCATTAAACATTAATTTGTCTAGCCTTTAAACCTATTTTTATAATTCTAAAAACATAATTCTAAACCTACTTTTACTTTCTGCAAATGTCTTCTGGTTCTCGATGATATCGAGTCTGATCAATATCATGAAGATTTGTATTTTTTTCCATGTTTTGCAAGTCTAATATTTATTAGAAACTAATTCACATAAGACATATGTGAAATAACAATCTAGAAACATAATCACAATTGACCAAATACCCAGCTTATGACTCAGAAGGATAAGTCATGCTTCTCTGGCTGAGAGTAGAAAAGTTATAATTACCCTTGGCAGTTTTACTATCAAACAACATGTTTACGGACTGCTGAAGTTCCATCCATCGTCTAACTATTTTCGAATGTTCTTTGTTAATATGAGCATCTCCCAAAGATATATTGGACTGCAGCACCTTGCTTAACATAACAGTTTGAGGATGCTCCATTACCTGGAAGAAGAATTGATATGTAGAATGAAAAAAGATGTCACCCATTTAAGTATCATTGAACCCCTCCCATCTCAACCTAAACCCTTAAGATCAGAACAAAACTATGAAACCTTATCAGACAAGAAATCTGACCAACCTCCTGCCCCAACTTTTAATTAGAATGAAAATTGAAATAGTAAATAAGTAATTAAAAAATCCTTCTCAAACAGCATTTATAAAGGGTCTAGACCTCTTCATTCATTTAAATATGTAAAAATATACAAAATTATTCACTTGGAAACAAAAGAAAATATCATTTATTTAACTGCTGCTCTCTGAGTTAAGAATTCCTATAAGTACTTACAGAATCACCTCCCTTTGTTGGTGGCCGGAATTTGATGGGAGGTACTAAAATGGTCTCTAGAAAGAACATAGAAGGCCCTGATTTTTTCTTTTTATATCCTTGCTGCTGAAGATCAGTTATGAACAAGCAGAGACGGGCCTCATTTTCCCATAAAAGCTCTAATATGTCTTTAACCTGAAATAAGAAGTTTAGAATGCAGTTCCCAATCGGAAAATTTAAACCAAGTTTTCTTATCAGAACATCTTTCTTATCACACAGGAAAAGCCATGTCAATTTCATTCAGCCAAAAACATTAAATAAGGGAACATGCCAATGCTGGAATGAAGCGTACCTCTGATGGCAAAACCTGCCTTGAGAAAACACTTTTCTGTTTAGAGAATTCAAGGGCCTCTTGCCCACCTTTTTTCTTATGGCTCTTCCCTGCTGTATCTTGGTTTTCTGCAGGTTCAGCTGTATCCTCGACATCCATCATCCCTTCACTTTCACCAGCTAATGGTCTTCCTAGTTTTTTGGCTCTAATCACATTTGCTCTAATACTGGCATCTGACATACCACTCTGTATCAATGCAATAGAGGGAAAAAGTTGGCACAGGCAAAAAAATATAAATATGGTATTACAGCACATGTTAAAAGCAAAAGAGCAGCAACAACTAAGTAATTCATAAGACACACAATAAAAGGACTTTTCAAATCCAACAAAGCAGTCTGTACTCTGTATTCAGGCAAACAAATCCAAGATAACATAAGATTCAGGAAAAGATCATATGTGTACAAACTTGTTTTTACATGATAATGATTTAGGAAAAGAAAGGACAGATGGCTAGAAAATGTAGAATATTTTATTCACTCATTGCACTTTTTACAAGATGAAACAAAATATAAGAATGACAATTTGATGTGTTTAACATAATATCATTGCTTTCAAGTCCATCGTGTAAGCAGGAGAATGAAAATCAACAAAAATGAAGACATCAAATTAACTTCTTCAACTGAACTTGGAGACATCATCTGTCATATAAAAGAAATATAAGCATGATGATATCAATGGAAAGTTTTGTCATCAGGTCAGGAACAATTGGCATTTAAGGACGGCAGTCTCAAATGAAAGAAATGATACCAAGGTAATGTCAATATGCAGAGGGCAAAATTGCCATGTCAGGGAGTTTTAGTACCAGCATCAACTAAACAGGCTTTCAGCAAAAATATTGCAACAACTGCATATAGTATAAGAATAAGATCATCAAATCTAGAAGTAAGACAATTTTGACTATTACAGTCACACTCCAAACACCTGTTGAAGATATGTAGTCAATAAACTTACAAGGAAAATGTAGAATCACAAGATATCATTATTTTGCTTAGAACATGTTTTTCTTCATTTTTTTTTTAGTTCCTACAAATGAAAACCTACCACAAAATTTACAAGGAAAAATACAAATTTCACTAATAACTAGTAGTTAGTATTGCATTGTAAGACCCCAGGCATCAAAATAAAGCAATTCATAACCTCATATACCAGAAGTACAACAATATCAATTGTCCATCATTTTGCATTCATATAGCTTGGCAGAAAGCAAAGTGCACTGCAAGGACTAATTTGGGTAGCAAAAGCCTTTCAACAAAGCTACAATAACAGATCACCAGATATCACTTGTTTGAATTCAGATTGTGTTTATTTTTTCCTTTTCCTAGATAAAGAAGAAAACAGGTGGGGCTGCATGTGAGTGTACAAGGGAAATTTTTTTTATTAGTTTACACCTGTCTACAAAAATTTCAGCACTCCATTATATGTTAAAAAATGGCTCTCAAAGACAATTTATGGCAATTTCACCTACAGCATTTATACCACACAGCATATATTATTATCTGTTAAAAACGAAAATAAAAATTAAGACTGTATTAAAATAAAAATAAAAACAAAAGGAGACATTATGTATGCCATCAATATACCGTGTGGAACCATCCAAAAGTAGGTTTGGTAATATTAGGATTTGTCCTGTCACAGTTCTTACACTTCTTAAATTTCGGCTTCAGAAAACTATTTAAAACAGACATTGCTTCAGAAAGTTGAAGAGATGTCCATCCTTGCTGCTTCATATGCTCAATATTGTGACACTGTGGTCCAGAATGAATTGTAGAACAAGATTCATGGCTACCATCACTGTCTTCCGGATACAAGGCTTCACTTAGTGAGACTGAATCTAATCTCTTAGCCCCAACGATATCACTTTTTACGATGAGTTCCAGTTGTTTTACACATTTCTCAACCTTCAATTGATATGAAATATGGAAAACAAAAGAAGTCAGAGAAAGAAAGTACCCAAGGAAGTTAAAGCAATCAAAGTTTGCAATGTTGAAGCTTACAATGTTGACAATGATGAAGAAAAGTGAAATACCTGGCCCCTCTGCGCTCTAAAATGATAGCAAAAGAAGCAGGTTCTTTGCAGAAGTTTATGAAGAAAACCAAAGAGCAGTGGGTTGTAAATTGGAGAAATAAGATCAATGTGGCCACAATGGCCAGGACAATTGGTTGACCGCTGGCCACATACCTTGCAACTGCAAAAAAAAAATAAGGAACCAACCACATCAACTATATGTCAATTGAAATGGCTTTGATACTGCTAATTTGACCAGTTAATAACAATTATCACCAAAATAAATTATGCCATTCATACCTGGCAATGTGCCACTAAGAGCAAAAATTGAATACAATTTACATACTCTAAAAGCAGACTTAAGCAACCAAAAAGCACGAAAAAAGTTATAAATAAAAGGAACATATCTTGGAAGATCCTAGAGTTGAAAAAGGTTCATGGATGTACAATAGAAAGCTGTAAGGATATTTTTAAAAGAAAATGGCCAAAAGCAATCATTTTTTAGGGATACTTTGGGAGTTTAATCTATCAACAACTTATGTAAGCAAAGTTGAATAAAGTGTACATCAAGCTCTTTCATCTGACACAGTTAACATGAAAAAATTGGGATTGGATGGTGGCAGGGCTGTGGCATGGAATGGTTTCGTGCACCATGGGTCCTGAAAATTCATTTGCGGAATTGTCCACTAGAGAAACATTTTATGATCAATAATCAAAGGAAAAGCACATATTCTGCTTCATTGAAACAACAAGTAACCAGGACTTTGACAAATAGCTAGAACTGAATAACAAATATAATCCACCGATTTTAAGCAGGCATACAACATTAGAACCACTTGAAAACATTAAGTCGGAAGTTCTAGTTTGCACAAATAAGTTTGGACATGGATCCATAGGCTACAAAGGTTTGAATATCACTCCATAGACTCGCATGAATGTTTTTCATGTACAAATGTAATGAAAGTATACATTGTCCTCTCATTTAGTGGGCCCAGTGCTGGATCATATAGCCCACCAGGAATAGGCCTCTCCACAAGATCAAGCAATCTGGGGTTTGTGACCTTTACGAAGCTATGCTTCCGGACCTCTTCATCTGTTAAGAAACTGAAAGTTATGGAATCAATGGACTCAGTTGCACCCTGCAGCAAAATATCAATCAGAAATTGTGAATAATAGTCCGTCTAATAGGTAAGGAAAAAAAAACTAAACAAATTCTCATTTTTATGCAACAGAAAATTTTCAGTTCAATCCACCATAATTCTTATTGCAAGGAAAACCGTTTCAAGCGTAACATAAAGGCTTATTTCATGCAAAAAAACTTGGACACGCAAGCAATCAAAAGCCCCATACAGAAAGTTCAAAAGCTATCTCCTATCATTCTTGACACATTATCTCGGTAACCAATGAGAGCCAATCAACTTGGAATAAGAATTCACAGTATAATTTTGTTTATTTTTCAGAACTACAATTTCAAACAGATTGAATTTAACATGGAAACTACAAAAATAAAAACAACAAGAGCTTGCCAAACTGAGTTCTTCCACTTTTCGAACTATAACGAAACAACAAAAACAACAAAAATCCCAAGAATCAGCTTTTCGCTTCCTTTCCTCAATTTTCTTCTAAGCTATCAACATTAACACGAGACGAGTGAACGCACATACAGAAAATAAACAAGAAAGATGGTGCGGATGACCTCTGTAGTGGCCATAGATGTGTTGCCGAGGCTGGTACGAGGTTAGCGAGAGTGAAGCAGCAAAACAGGGTCAGGGCGGCGAGAAGAAGACTGCTGCGATACGGAGAAAAGGTCGTATTGAGGAGGAGAGTGATGGGGAGGATTGGCAGGCGGCAGCGAGAAGGGCACGGCGATGGCTTTTAAACCTTTAGGGTCTTTGGGAGGTTTTAACTTTGCAGTGTGTGAGAGACTTTTGTGTATTTATATCAGTGGCTGTGTAGTGAAAACAGACACACTGCAAATTACAAAATAGTCTACATTATTTAAACATATATATCATCAAATTATTTGTAAGTTCGATTTATTTTATAAATAAATTAAATTTGAGTTTTATTTTTAATTTTATTTAATAAATGAGTAAAATTTAAATTTATAAATATTTAATTTTTTAAAATTTAAAAATTAATTTATTTATAAATTTATGAATTAACTAGTTAATATAGTTATTTAATTAAAATTATTTTTTAAATTCAAATTATTATAATTACAAGGTAATTTTTTTTTATTTATTAATTTCAAATTAAAAATTTTTAAAATTATAAAGTAAAAATTATTTTTAGAAATATTTGAGATTTTGCTCGATAAAAATTTAATAAAAATTTAAAAAAATTTTGACTCGTTTATTAAACGAATAAAATTTAAATTTATTGATATTCGGTTTGAACTTAAAATGAGTAAGCTCAAGCTCGAAAAATTTTAATGAGTCAAATTTAAATTTTTTAAAATTTAACTGTTTATTTACATACCTAATAATTATTAGATGATTATATTTTAAACATTTCATGAGTTAAAATACTTCAAAATCAATTAATTAAATATGGATTATTTTATAAAATTAAATTTTTATTATTTATTTAATAAGTTATTACTTAATTTATTTTACTTTTAATTAAAATAAATAAAAATAAATTTTATTTCATTTATATTTATTTCATTAAATTCATTGGAAAAAAATTTTAAAGACTCATATAGTTTATTATAATAAGTTTTTATAAAAATAAAATTAATTATTTTCATATCTTCTTTCATTTATTTTTCTCATTTTTTAAATTAATTGATAATTAGTTATTATTAAATATATTTTATTTCAAATGATTTTTATTTATTATATTCTTTGATAAATTATTTATTATTTTATGTTTCTTTCTACTTACTATTTTTTATTATTAATTTAAGTTTTTACTAAATTAACCAATGTATAGGGACACAAAGGAAAAAATATTTTTGACCCTTTTTTTCTATAGAAAATGAAAATTCACCAACAAATATATCATATAATTTTATTATACAATGTAATAAATATAATATATTCTAAACAAAATAATTTCATAATAAATAATGACCAGTAAAATTAAAGTTAATTTATTTTATTAAAATAAATTAATTTAAATAATGCAATATCTTCTTATTCGATTATCTCTATTATTTTTATATTGCCAACATATTCAATATAAAAAATATACTTATATAATTAGCACTAATCCTATATTTTCATTTATAAAAAATAAATTAATTTTTTCTATCTCATATAATATTCACATTATAACCTTATAAAAAAATAAAAAGTTTAATATATAACAAAAGAAACAATAAGTTTAAACGAAACGAGCCAAGATGAACTTCAAAGAGTTTAAATTTTACTTGTTAAATTTTTTTGAGTTTGAATCGAGCTCGAGCCTAATGCATTTCGAGCTCGAGCAGTATGTCAACAAACTCAATTTAGTTTGTTTAACGAATAAACGATATTTTATCGAGTCAAACATTAAATAATTCTAGAAATTTTTACTTTAAAGTATTGAAGATTTTTAGTTTAAAAATAATAAATTTATATAAAAATCAATGTATTTTGTAATTTTAATGATTTTAATTTAAAAATAATAATTTTAATACTAAATAATTTTAGTTAAATGACTATATTAACGAATTAGCTCATAAACTTATAAATAAATGATATTTTGAGCTTTAACGAGCCGAATATTTATGAGTTCAAACTTGTTTTGTTTACTAAATGAGTTTAAAAATTTAGCTCGAGTTTGGCTTATTTAGAAAATGAATTGTGCTTTTATTGAGCTGAAAATCGAATAATTAACAAATAACTTGGTTTATTTACAATCCTAAATATCGAGTTAAAAACACTCTCATTCCTATATACTATTGTTCCGTGTCATATCATTAATAGGATGAATGTTTTATTAAATTTAATCAATGAAGTTGAAAGACATGAATATATCTATAATGATTTTATAGAGTGATTGTAATTTAATGATTGATTTTTCCTTATAATCAAGCATGAAAGTTAAATCAACAAATATTAATAAGGGAGGAGCAGCCTCTAAAGATTTCATTTGCATACACATATATACTGGTTTGAGTTGTGCATTAAATGTATCTTTCCGAAGATCATCGATAGTGGTTGCGTCTTAGATTTATTTCTTGCCAATACAGAGCATACTGGCTGTCCACAAATGTTATGCCCACGTTCCTCTTCCGCATTCTGTATAAAACCCAGCATGCATCTCTCCTGCTCCAATCAATCTGTTTTCCTATCAATTCCATCTGTAAAGATGACTAATCCAACAACTCCTGTGCCCATTGAACCATATCAAGCAATTTAAAACTCCCATATAATGGAACTCAAAGACACCATCATACAAAATAAATCAATTGAAATTCTCTGTACAACTTTTTTACTTCATTGGAATAGATTTTTTTGCAATGGACAGTCTGTTTAACAAGGAACTAAATAATTCTTTAGAAGTCCACTTTTGTTGAACATCCTCAATGAAAGAAATGAATACTTGAATTTGCTGCAGCTCCAGCTACTCCTTATTACCTTCATTGTTTTCCATGCTAGCTTTACTATTATCCTTTAGATGAACTCTTCCAATGGCAACGAAATTCAAATACGCATTATGTCTCAAACACCATAATTCAAGAGAAGGTAAGGTTAGGAAGGAGTCAAAGGAGCCATATGCATGCTGCTTGAACCACATATGCAGATATACCCTAATGAGGAAAGAGGATAGAATGAGAGAGTTAATAAACAAGCAGGGGAGGGACTAGCCTATTCGGAGCACTGATGCACACATGCTACAGCCACTGTTGATACAATGTACAGATTAACCTAATTGACTGGCCAAGAATGAATTGACATGCATACAAACTGTGCAACTTACAAATTTAAAGACATTACTGCTCAAACTAGTCTAAAATGAAACACACAAGTCGTAAAGGAAGGGAGACATTAAATGTATCGTCATAAGAACAGGACTTCTGATGAAGTTATTCATGTATGTTAGATTTAACCAACAGATTGTGACTTAGTGTTGTTTCTCTTGTCCTGTTTCCAATGGCACTCCTGCATTCTTGGGCTTTGCTGGGACAACCTTGGCAGGGGTCGAATGCTCCGACTGAGAAAATCGAATCAATATCTGCATAAGCACAGTAATAACGGCCAGTGCAGTTGATGATATCACAATACCCTTCCATGAAGACAAAAGTGAGGACCACTGCAGGAACTTCAAGACCACAAAAACAAGCAAGCATGCCCAGGACATGACAACCTGGTCAAAGGATAGAGCAATTAATAGAACTGCAAATTGAACACAAATGAGGAACCCAGTAAACCACCCTTATCAAAGCATTTAAAAAGCAGTTTGGATTGGTTCTATGAAATTAGTGCTCACCACTAGAGACTTGATTGGCCGGCCAATATCCTGCAATTCTTGGTCACTGAATGTGTCCTCAGCAGTATGCTTGTCCAGTGATGCGTCCTAGCATGCGAAAGGCAAACACTAAGAAAATCACCAGAAGGGAACTTTTACTAATTGCCACAAATACCAGATAAGTAAGTTGAACATGTAGGCATTTGTACACAGACATTAAACGCACAGATCACAAAGCTCACTCAGTTTTTCTTTCATCTTCATACGTGAAGTTCCAGATACAAGTAATAAAACTAGACTGTCCTGCAACATCTAGTTGAACACTAACAGATTATCATGTATAGAAGTAGGAGGATTAGGAGTAAAGAGTAGCAATTGAAGAGGATTATTGATGACAGTTGTATAGGAAAAAGTAGTTTCTGAAACAGAGTTAGTTGTGTGCAGTTATTCTTGTGGAGAGCAGTTATCCCTGTTGTTGTGCAGTTATCCCTGTAGAGAGCAGTTATCACTGTTGTAAACTTCTGTAAAGAATATGATAAGGATCCTGGCACCCTGGAAGGGGATTCCAAGAAGATCAATAAACAATATCTCCTCTCTCTACCTTCTTCTCTTACTATCTCTACATCTGTCTAATTCTTTCTCCCATTTCTCTTCTTCTCTTCCTTTTCTCCCTAATTATTCTATTCTCATTTAGGGGAAATCCTAACACAGATATACCTTTTCAACAAATACATCTCTACACCATTGTGCAACAGCATCATCTGATTCAGGTATATCCTTCATCAAATGTCGTTTTAACTGTACATGAACCTGCAAGAGAGTAATGGAAGATTTAACCATTAAAAGAAATAAAATGTTTCTTTACAGTTATTTCTTGGCAAAGATCTGAACTACTCAGAAGTTCAAATTACAAAAATTCAGCATCTTTATACTATTTTCCAAATGATTATCTACACTAACCACACTTCCAAAACCCATCTGCAAGCACACGACACGCAAAAAGGGAAAATTAAAATACAAGAACATGCACCGTAAAGCATTCTATGGACAGCTTACAAATTGTTAGGATATTTGGGTAAATTTGAATGACCATATGAACTTATTTACTTTATAATAAAGTACATGAATTTTAATTTGTAGTAGTAAAATACATGAACTTAAAAAACTTTGTAACAAAAAAAGTATATGTGACCTGTATTAACTTGTTCTTTTCTAATAATTTAAAGACGTGATGCATGATAACTAATTTTTGAAGTACACATAATTTATCTATCTTCCATGATATTTAAAACTTAATCAACATTTTAACTATTTTCTTTTTCTTTCTTCCCAAATTAATGGAAAATCAGTTATTATATATTTTACACAATAAATTGTTAGCCACAAATCTCACAGTATCATTTTTTTTTCAAAAAATATTTTAGAAAATTTGTTAAAAACTGACTATTAACTCAAATTAAAAATCTTGAAATAAAAATTCGAGAAACTAACTATACAGTCTATATGAACATACTCATATATAAATGTATTTGCCTACCAAATTACTATAAGAATTTGCTATCAAAAAAATGACAAATACAGATTCATACTCCTATTACTATGCGTTACTTTATTACTCTGTAGCACCCAAGAATGCTATGCAATAGTTTCGTACAATGGTGGAAAAAGAACATTTAAAACACTACGGATACACATAAAGTTTTAAAATGACCATCCTTTATCCCAGGTATGCCCTTCAACTACCCCCCTTGTTGCCCTGCCCCCTCTTCTCCTTTTCCTCTCAAATCAGCCATTACACAGCCACATCAGCTGGAATTGGACTGTAAGAGCCATATAACAGTTACAATCAGTACCACCATTATCCTAGAATAGTTGATGGATAAATGACTATAGCATCAGTTTCTTCTATTTTCCATTACAATTGGCCAATATTTAAAACCAAGCACTCACCTACAACCTTCACTTGCCCTGTGCAGATTATATGAATAATAAGTTGTTGAAAGAACACATATAATGCTATGGGACACCCATCGATTGGAAACTATTTCTTTTCCCACTTCATCAACCACAATATTGAACATTGCTTGCCCAATGAATCATGCAGTTGTTTTTCTCAAAGATCAGATTAGTAGGAAAAACAGGAATCATGATCCAACAATTACACAAAATGTTAACAGCAAACACTGAAATCCGCTTTGCATTTGAATGCCATGTTTTCCCATGTCCAAAGGTGATATAAATAAATGTCTTCTAATAATTTCATATATGTAGCAAGGAGGACAGAAACACAAGAATCAGAGATATTGTTTCAACATTCAATCATACATGTAAATTGCTTCATGCAGTTGATACAACTTAAAATTATGCTTACTTACCACTGAGGATTGACCCTTGAATAGCCTTAGCATTGTAGGTTGAGGGGAACTTTTGGGTATGGCTACTGTCACATCATAAATGGCTGGAACAAATGAGCGCATATTACTCACTGCTGAAACAAAACCCTGAAAGGAATGGAGGTCCAAGGCATCAAGGTGGATTACTAAGCACCTATAGATTTGAATAGAATACACTAACACATTATTCATTTAGAAGGAAGAAAAGTGGTTGAGGTTGAGGGTAACTTAACACAAAGTGAGCAATAAACGCAACACTTGATATCACTTACCAAGCTATTCACTGTGTACCAACAAAAGCAAGAAAAGACTCAAGCATCAAACCAAGTTATTCAATGTTTACCAACAAGAGAAAGAGCAAAAGCAAGAAAGCAGTTTGAAATAGTGGTTTTGCTTTTTTGAAATTACTACAACTAAAACATGTCAAATTTAAAGTAAACCAAATTTCATTGAAGCTCTCTAGTGAACATTTTTAAGAAGTGTTTTCCGGACAACAGCTCAAACAATAATTCCAAACAGACAGGACTTGACCACTTCAGATGACCAATTTGATATAAAATAGGGATTATAAAACTCTAAGAGTGCCTTAACTCAGGAAATAAGTAAACTAACTAAATTAGACAATTATATTAGAAATAATATTATAATTATAGAAGGCTTGTAGAATCTAAGCATCAGACCTTTCCATTCCACTTGATGAAAATTCACCCTCAGGTTGATAGCTTCAAATTATAGTCTCCCACATTTAAAAAAAAAAATCAAATATAATGCAATTTCTTCAAGTAATTCACCACAAACACCTTTGCTTTATCTTTCATCAGGTTAACAATAATTGCAAATTATGGTGCGACAGAATAATAGAAATCATTCCCCAATAAGATCAATAGTTTGCAGTTTGGAAAGAAATTCAATGAAATTATGATCCTTGTGGGTTACAGATCCTTCTTGACATTTTATAATTTTTTTTTCTACCCATAATTCATCTCTGTTTCAATATCTTGCAAATATTGGCATTCATTAGAGTTAGTTTCCAAGTCTTCATTTGTTTCTCATCAAGGTGAACAGTGATTGTTTCTCATCAAGGTGAACAGTGACTTGCAGCGGCATGCATTCCTTCACTAACTAGTCACCAATTCAAATTTTTTATGGTAGGACTACTTGTTCTTGCCAACAATTTGTCACAAATCTCCAAACCCACTGTTATCTTTAATTGTACATGTTGAGCATGCATAATTGACTTGGATGGTGAAGGACTAACTAAATTGCCATCATTACCAAAATTATGTTATAATAACGTTACAATAGCAGAGGTTTCCAGGACCTTGATACCCGGTTAAATTTTCAGAAAAATTGATATTATTGCCCCTAATCCGTTATTTTTGCTTCATAATTCTGCCTCAATAATGAAACCCATGGCTGAAGACAACATGAGAATCTTTCACTTGAACTATTACCCTAAAGAAATCTTTCAATAAATAAAATAGAGCCTATTTTACTTCAGCAATTTCTTCTATTTCTTACCAAACTACTATCTCTATATAGGAGGACAACTAATCGGAAGAGAACATCTTTCAAAAACCCAAGATATGATACAACCTTTGCATATGCAAGTTTGGAATTAATTTCCAATAAATTTCCCCCATTCGAGATATTTTGTAATAAATGTTACACTGATATTTTGTTACATAGTCTTGCTACATAAATCATCCTAGACAGGACATAATGATCTCTCTCTCTCTCTCTCTCGGTAGATTATTGCATTTCAGTCAGGACAAGGGATAAATCTAGAAGGAACATAAATTACATTAACACTACTGTAATATCTAAAAGGACTTCTGCTCATTGAAAACAAGGATGATGTCAGGAAACTTGGTATTAAATAGTTGACCAAAACATCACCAACATACTTCTGGTTACACATAATTAATCCACACCATAAATGAAGTTCAAAGAGCAGTAAACAAGGAGAGGAAAACTAATAGTGCCAACTATTAGGTGCTCAAAAAAAAAAAAGAGAAACAATTATTAACAGCATGCAAATAATTAGGTCTACACTAGATGATTTCATATTCACTTATTTCTTTGTTGTTCTTTATTCATGTTTTTGAAAAGGAAAGGTGTACTTAGGAGAAAAAAAGAAGCAGTAAGAATTTGACCTTGGTACGAGGAATCAGAACATTCCTAGGAATAGGAAGCCCTGCTGAGGCTGCATATTCCTGAGCTGCTAAAAGCTTTGCTTGTGTAAAGCGAGTTCCTTCAACAAAAAGAGCCAACCAAAAGGGTCGAGGGAAGTCTTTTAGTCGTTGGAGACCTGACTGTAGACAAAATTCAACTAATTCAAAACACGATCAAGAGGCATCCACACATAGATACATGTGCATTTATTTGTAATGTGAATGACGACAAAGGAAACATCTGTAAGTGGCCACACATAACTAGAACATGCTAAATAACTTGTACCTTTAACGTGTTTTCATCCTTGGCCCAACTTCTTTCCAGAAAGAGGTATTCAGAAAACCACATGGACCAACCTATTACCTACATCAGGTTGTGAATAGCAATTATCCTCTATGCATTGGGAAGTGCAGATCACAGGACTAACATGTCAAATGCACATGCATATGAACATAAAAGGGCATAAGAAAAAACGTTGGAAGGTGATAGAAATAAATGAAGTAAATCTTAAACATGCTAATATTTCAGATATTGTCATAATTATATTTATCATTGAATCTTCAGTGAATAATGCTGCTTAATCACGTCTGTCAGCTAATTTTTATAGCATTTTGAGGGAGAAATCAAAGATAAATTCATCTGAAGAGGGAAAGAAAAATCATCTGCTAAGAATTTGATCCTGTACAAGTTCCTAATTCAAACTAACAACCTCTTGAGATCAAATATCCTCCCTTTGTAACATACAGGGATGTCTAACAACAAATATTGATGTTAGTTGCCAAATCACTTCTATGTTCAAGTTTAATTGATTTGAATATGCTCACATATTAACAACTCTATTCCAAATTTCCAATTCTAAGTAGGAAAAAGCTCAACTCAGTGTTTAAACAGAAATCGTAGATCAGAAATGAAATTAAGCATCAAACTTATTCAAGTTATCAAGATTTGTAGGGTAGAAACATACCGGAAGGACTTTTGATGATTTCTTCATGACAGCTAATGCACTGCCAAGGCATCCTGCCCTCTGTCACAAACGAACTCAGTGACTAGCCAGCAATATAATAATAACAACAACAACAACAAACAATAAGAAAATAGGAAAAACAAAGAGAAACAAAGGAGACATGAAGTGTCAAATACAACAGGAACATCATTTTAACATGAAATATTGCTGCATTACATTACCAGTTCAGTATAAGAATTGATTATATGCAAATGACTACAGCTGGGCATTTGTTTGAGTGGATGCGAATGCACCCGATTGAACGTATGCATATTTTTTAAATTACGGTTTGTGTATTCTGCTAGGGAAAACAAGAAGGTGGGTGTATCAACAATGTACCTGAGCCAAAACCCATCCAACAAGCCAATCAATGTCACTTCTGTGGTTGGATATGACAAGTGCGTGTTCTTTGCCTGAAAAATGCACAGCATGAGTATACAAATAAGGCACTGAGTATATTTCTTAACTAGACCTAAATTTATACACCATCAAGGATGAAAAAACAACAAGAAGAAGCCACCATCTTGGTTAATAAGAACCTTACCCAATAAACGGAAAGTCTCCTGATCTGTAAACAATTGAACCTGCAGAAACAAAAAATCAAGACTGAACTTTCTCGAAGATGGATCTTTAGATAAAATTAAAAGGAAAAAAGAAAGACGAATATCAAAAGCTATGTCTGCATGCTATCACTTGGTATTGGTAATGCTCTAGCTAAAAGGTATCTTGCATAATAAGCTGAAAGACGCAAGGGGAAAATGGAGCAAGACAAAGAGGAAATGTTTTTGTTTCACATTTGGGAATGACGCATATAGGATTATGATGCAAGCACTGTAAGGAGAACAAAGAAAAAAAAATATGATTGATATAATTCAATTGATTGTTAAAGGGCTTGCTGGATCCTTGATGA
Organism: Cnidoscolus chayamansa; assembly: GCA_948266635.1. Classification (NCBI taxonomy): domain Eukaryota; kingdom Viridiplantae; phylum Streptophyta; class Magnoliopsida; order Malpighiales; family Euphorbiaceae; genus Cnidoscolus; species Cnidoscolus chayamansa. The sequence continues at coordinate 1,440 of CAOGCB010429079.1, read as the reverse complement.
CAGAGTTTTGAATTGCTTGAAGGATATGATTTTCAGAAACACAAAAGATTTACCAATGGGTGAATAAGAAGAAGTGCTAACTCGTACTCAAAAGCATTTAAGAGAATGAATAGCTAGGCCGCCCTAATGGTGAGGCCAATTCCTCTCCAAAAGGCCAGGCTTATGGCTCCACATCAATCCATGGCTTGTAAAGATGAAGGACATGGAGATCTCCCCAATTTGCAAGATACTCCCAAAAACAGAAACAAGGCACATGACAAAAATGCTAATATTCAAAGTGACTAGGTAACTCTTCCTGAATTTCATCAAATCATATCACAATATTTGTGTATCATTACAGTTAGTCACATTTATGTACCTTCAAAGGGGAAAAGGGTCAATTTGATTTATCTAACTTGGAAGACTTGAAGATTGAACAGGCTAAGTGCAAAGAGTTAAAGTTTTAAAATATTCTATATGCTAAAGAATGACAGCAAAATATGTATGTGCTACACAAAGAGGTACCTATGGACATCAAATTATTTAAAACTGGCCTAAGATACAGATTTCCCCCTGAACTAAATGGGAAAAGCTTATTATAACAGTGATATTTTATTTTGACCTATCCATTGTTCATCAAGAATCAAGAAGATTGAGTGTATTGGATTGGTTACAAAAATAAGTTAAAGGATGCAATAGGTAAAAGAATAAAAAGAGTAACTAAAAGGTCAGGAAGTGACATATCAAAGTAAAAGGTCACGGCTGCAACGAAATTTTTCTTAATTAATTTACGAGAAAATTTATGTAATCGACTATTTAAAATTGGCTAAAAAAAGCAATATGCATGTTTAAAATCCAATCTTGGTACCTATATGCTAAACTTCTTTTTTTTGAGACACCTACCTAGTACCCTTCCGTTACTACAGTACAAAGTTATCAAGGCGAGAGGCGACACTAAGGCGATAGGAGCCCCTATGGCCTTAGGCGAGAGGCGAGGCGAGGGCCTTTTTGAAAAAGGCACCAAAGCCAAATATTTTATAATTTTTTATATATATACACAATTACACACGTACTTACTCCACATAAAAATTATCACCCATACAATCAAACAATTATCACAAAACACATACAATCAAACAATTATCACAAAACACATCCAATCAAACAATTATCACAAAACACATACAATCAAACAAATTACATAAATAATCATCTAAATTCTAAAGATAATATTTAGAAATTGCATTTGCGAACCAAACAAATTGTTTTGCAAAATATCAAAATTATTAAAAGTTTAAAGCATAATCAAGACAACCAAGTGTGGCACTAGCTAATTTGACAGCTGTTATTATACTTGAAGCTAAAATTTCTCTTCTTCATAAAAATCATGTACAAGAAAACCAGTAAAATATACAGAAGTTAAAAACGTCAAAGAGGAAGAAAAATAACTCTATCACACTC
>CAOGCB010428715.1:0-16319 GCA_948266635.1 Cnidoscolus chayamansa | reverse complement strand
TTATCTTTAGGGGAGAATTTAGCTAGGGAAGATAAGGAAAACTTTTTGCTTGAACCACCTCATGTGCCTAAGACTAATTCAATACCAATAACTCTCCTTCTTCATATCCTTGCTCACCTGAAAAGCCTACTGAATCTATACCTACAGTTATCACTAAACTCATATCTAGATTAGAATAGTAGAATCTACTCATACCAACTGAACCATCAACAAATGAATCACAGAGAAATCCTACCCATGGTATCAGAAGTTTGACAAAGTGTTTATACTAGGAGAAAAAAGACTATTCATGAACCTATGCAAGTCCAAGAATCCAACTCTGATCTTTCGAATGAGGTAACGATTTGTAATGATTCTTTGCAACATGAAATTGAATTTCATGATGACTAGGACCTTCTTGTAGAAGAAATTATATTTGATAATCTTATTGAGGAAGTCTCTTCCTATTTATATACAAGAGTAGTGACTAGTTTGGAAGTTAAATCCCTAAAATTAAGTATAATGATTTGGACCTAATTAAGCCTCAATCTATCAAATAATTACATAGATCATTTCTTTAATACTTCCAATTGCCATAAGGGAACTAGGAAATGTAGTAAGCAACCACTATATCCTCTTGCTCATTTTTTGTAATTGAAGAATTTTTCGCCAACACAGAGCTTTTATAGTAAATAACACTATCACCATCCGTACTACCCTGTCTGAGTCTTTATCCAATGAAAAATGGAAACAAGCTATGAATGTGGAAATTGAGGCATAATTGGTAGCGAAGGGGTGCACTCAAACCTATGGAATTGACTATCTAGAGACATTTGCTCCTACTGCCAAAATGATACAGTTAGAGTACTGTTATCTCTAGCAGCTAATTATGGATGAGAATTACAACATATGATGTCAAGAATGCCCTTCTGCATGGGGAGCGAGAAGAGGAGATTTATATGGAGGTTCCACCGGGATATGAAAAAAATTTGGATGTTCATATTGTTTCTAAGTTAAAGAAGGCATTATATGGTCTCAAGCAATCACCACAATCATGGTTTGGAAGATTTCCAAAGGTTATGTTGGCTATGGGATACAAACATAGCCAAGTAGATCACACATTATTTGTTAAACACTCTTCTTCAAGGGGAGTTATAGCTCTTTTAGTGATGTTAATGACATAATAGTGACAAGAGATGATGCGAAAGAAAGACAAATCTTTAAATCAGTGTCTAGCCAAGGAATTTGAAATCAAAGCATTAGGGAGATTGAAGTACTTTCTTGGAATTGAAGTTGCTCTCTCTAGGCAAGGAATATTTATTTCTCAATAAAAGTATGTCACAGATCTTCTCAAGGAAACCGGTAAGATAGCATTTAAGCCAGCCAATACTCCTATGGATCCTAATCTTAAATTTGGAAAAGTAGAAGAGGATGTGGCAGTAGATAGAAACATGTATCAACGATTGATAGGTAGGCTCATCTATTTGTGTCACACACAACCAGACATAGCATATGTCGTGAGTGTGATTAGCCAGTTCATGCATAGTCCAAGGGAAATTCATTTACAAGTAGCTCATAGAGTCGTACAGTATCTCAAGGGAAAACTAGGAAAAGTAGTGTTGTTTAAAAGCAATGGAGGGGTGACAGTAGAAGCATACGCTGATGTTGATTATGCTGGATCAATCGTTGACAAAAGATCAATTTCAGGGTATTATATATTTCTTAGAGGAAATCTTGTGACATGGAGAAGTAAAAAAACAAAATGTGGTGTCTCGATCGAGTACAAAAGCTGAATTTCAAGCAACGGCAATAGGCATATGTGAACTACTATGGCTAAAGATTATTCTTGAAGACCTAAATATTAAGTGGGATGGACCTATAAGGCTCTATTGTGACAACAAATCTGCAATTAGTATAGCTCACAATCCAATGCAGCAAGACCAGACAAAACATATTGAGATATACAGATACATCATCAAAGAAAAATTAGAAAGTAGGTTGATTTGTACACCATATGTATCTACACATGGTCAACTGGCTGGTATCCTCACCAAAGGATTAAGTAATTCTGTGTTTCAGGATATTGTATCCAAGCTGGAAATGAAAAATACATATTCACCAGCTTGAGGGGGAGTGTGGGAAATCGTATGTTTGCTATTTAGGAAATTCCGTTATTAAGCATATTGAATTCCTTAGTTCTAGGCATAGATAACTAAAGTTCCTAGTTTGTCAAGATATCCTATTAATCATGGGATATAAAATAAGGGGATTTATTCCTATTATGTCATCCAAGGTTGCTATATATATTCTGCTACAAATTCTCAATAAAACTCACTCTCTTGTTTACACAAGCTGTACGTAGTATGGATGCAACTATTAGAAAAGTTTGCTTCAAGTTTTCTTTATCGCTAAATTATGATGTGATAATCAAACGGTTATCCATATTGCTCCTAATTCAGTATTTCATGAACGAACCAAGCATATTGAAATTGATTGTCACTTGTGAGAAAATCCAACAGAAGAAAAGCCCTTTAGGACATGTCAGAATTGGAGAACAGTTAGGAGACATCTTTACTAGCTTTGAATGGACATTGGATTGATTATATTTGTAAGAAGTTGGGCATGCTTAATATCCATGCTCTAACTTGAGGGGAGTGTTAACAAAATATCACCTCATAAATTAGTTAGAGAAGATAGCAATTAGTCTCAAATCTACTTGATTTTAGGTCATAATTTTAGGGATTAACTTCCTATCATCACCTATGTGTATAAATAGGTTCTCTTCTTTCTTGTAAAAAACACGCTAATAAAAACATTTTGATGTATTTTCTACACATTGCAAGGAAAACCTGCATGTTCATATATTGCAATTCTGTGGCTTGTCTGGCTGCAACATTTCCAAGGACATCTGCCCTTGTCCACTAACTTTGTAGAGTAAACAGTAATTATTGGTGATAATTATTTATCTGGAAATTCTAGGTATTATGTGTGTCCAATTGCAATTGCAACAGTTGGCAAATTTCATGTGAAAAGTACAAGGGCCCTGCATTCCGATCTTTCTCCCCTCTTTATTAATGCTAAATAGAATTTAATGATCCTATATCAAAATCTTTTTCATGATCTCATTATTTGCTTCTTCATCAATGTTGGAGCGTTCTCAATAGCCATTGATATAGATAAGTTGCGTGTCCTTGTGTGTACTTGTCTAGCTGAGAATGGGAATTAGTTACACCCCAAAGTTTATGCTCATAAGCATATTAGCTTCAGCTGTCATTTACGTGATTATGTTTGATGAAATTTTTCCGTGTATTTGACTTGAGTTCCAATTATGAAAAGAAGGATGAAAAATATTTATTGCATTTTCCACTATTTAGTGGCTAAAGTAACCATTACAATAAATAAAAGGGAATAGATAGAAGAACTAAACATAGCGGTGCAGTTGATTTATTGGATGAAGCATATGAATATGATGTTGACCTTCCCTCTTTTGGTTGATCAGGTTGTTTTAACAATGTCAATGCTTGCAGGCTGGTTTTTTTCTAATTCAGTATGGTCACTTGTGGCAACAACACCTGGACAGACTATTTGATCTTTTCTCTACAGGAAAGCTTAAGGTGATTCTTTCATCCTATTTTGCGTCATATACTTTTTCCTTACAAGAGTTATGAGTACACTGGAGAGCTTGGTAATATCCTCTTCTATTTTTAATTGAGATTGATAAAGGTTAGACCTTTGTGTCTTTATTTTTTTTTTACAATATTTGGTCCTTATTTGCTTCCCTCTAGTTCACTATCTAGAAACTTATCCATAAAATTCTTGTTGTAGTGATACTATCGCCTTTTAAGCTTGACCCAGAAGTGGATATAGTTATTGATAAAATGCATATATATAGCTACATTTTTTTTGGGTTGAAGATTACATATTCAAACATGATTAATTTTTCAAGGGTTAGTGCCTAATGCTTATCCTAATTAAAGAAATAGAGAGAACATATTGGAATGAATTGTTTGATTTTTCCTTCAAGCTTTGGGGTTTTAGCTAACATAATAAATTTCATAGTTATAACCTATAATCTTTATAAGCGCAATCACAGTATTCACATGAATTGCACACAAACAACTTGCATTCTAACACTCCCCTTAAAGCTAGATCATATATATTACATTCTCCTAGCTTATTATTAAAGTAATTAATCCAACGACCTTTGAGTGATTTAGTGAGGATACTTGTTGATTTGTCATTTGAAATGAGGAAAAATTATGGCAATAAATCTTTAATGTATCTTCTATACTATGAAGTGAAATCTAGTAATATATGTTTTGTCCTTTCTTGAGATGCTGGATTAGAAATGATACGAACTGTTGTTTAATTTTCACAAATCAACTTCATTTGTTTGAAATCCCTACATTTCGAAATTCTATAAAAAGTTATTTTAACTAGATAATTTCACAATAGTTTTTAATAATTTCACAATAGTTTTTAGGTATAGGAACAGAGTCTAAAGACATAACAAAACACCGAAAACAAGAAGAAAGTGGATCATAAGAAATAAGAGAGGAAATATGATAAATGCCTATATGTTTACCTTTACGAAGATAGTAGGTAAATCAAGTTTAGAAGCATGATCACGAGTAGGAATTGGATCTCCCAATGAACAAATTGGTTGAGGGTTAGAATCAAGAACCTCCAATCTCCTAGAATATTCATTAAGGATGGAAGGTCAAGCGCACACTGAAATGGCAGGTACTAGTAGTGGAGGAGGAGACATCTGGTGGACAGTTTATATTAATAAATCATCTTCCTCCCCTAACTTATATACACGATGATGAAGGAAAGGGAGGAGTGGACTCAAAGAAAGTGACACCAGGTAGAGAGATTAATATTCCTTTTGAAGCTAAGAGGACCCAAGAAAAACTTTGAGGTCAGTTTGGTAACATGAGGACAAACATTACACACAACAAAAAATGTGAGGTGTAATAGGGAATCAAGATTTTGAGGAAAAAAAAACAGGATTGAGAACAAATGACATCTGATTTATCAGAAAACATATGTACGAACTGCATCATTCCAAAACATTTAGAAATTTGCATATGAAAAAGTGGGGTTCAAGTAAGCTCAAGGATGTGTCAGTTATTTCTCTTAACTACACCATGGCAAGGGGTATCAACATAGGAAGAATCAGGAAGGATGATGCCCTTTTTATCATATAAGACTGACATCTGAAAGATATTTTTTGGTACGATCACTTTGTAACGTGCAAACATAAATATTAAATTGATTTTTTATTTCAGTATAAAAGGCACAAAAAATAAAAAAATAACCAAAAACGATTTTTTTATTAAATATAACTATATAATATGAGTGTAATGATCAAGAAGAGCCAAATTATCAAAATACAATTTGAGAAGTTACAGAACCGTGATCCTAAATATCAAAGTGAATTAACTCAAAACGGGAATGAAAGTTTTTATTGATCCTAGACAACAACAACAACAACAAAGCCTTAGTCCCAAACAAGTTGGGGTCGGCTGTATGAATCCTCTAACAAATAAGCTCCCGGGTAATATCCCAACCACACGCCTTAGACTCCTTCCATTACTCGGATTTTACGCCTCCATTCAAGTCTATTATTAACTAAATCCGTATCAATATTTATAAATCAATATTTCAATATTCAATATTCAATATTTCAATATTTAATATTTAAGGCTCGTAATTTTTTTAAATATTATATTATTACCTTCCTAATTAGTTAATACAATTGTAGAAAATATATCCTAATTAATAATATAATTATAAGAATATTTTTCTAATTAGTTAACGTAATTGTATGATATATATCCTTATTTAGTTAGATAATTATAGGTATATATGTGTGTGTGTATATATATATATATATAAAGTCAACTATGTAGGTATTTATGTAAATATTATGTTATTCCTTTGCTAATTAAATATTATATTATTATTGTTCTAATTAGTTCATATAATTGTAGAAATATATCCTATTTAATTAATATAGTTATAAGAATATTTTCCTAATTAGTTAACATAAGTATATGAAATGTATCCTTAATTAATTAGCATAATTATAGGTATATACATGTGTGTTTGTGTGTCTATATATATATAAAGTCAACTATGTAAATATTTATGTAAATAATGCATTATTCCCTTCCTAATTATAAGAATATCTCTCTCATTAGTTAGCATAATCATATAATAAATATCTTTGATTAGTTAGCAACTTGGCATAATTATAGGGATATACACTCCTAATTGTAGAAATATCTTTTCTAATTGATACCTAAAATTTAGTTCTCTAATTAGCTGCTTCAAAATGAACTATGGATTAGTGTTTGATGTTCAAAAAGCAAAAAAAAGAGAGAAGGGTTTACACATTGTTTGCAAGAGGCGACGCCTCGCCTCGCTGCACGCCTTGAGCAAGGTGCTTGCTAGCCTCACACCTTGAGCAGGGTGAGGCAAGGTGCTTGCCTCTCGCCTTGAACCAAGTGAGGCATGGTACTTGCCTCTTGCAAGAGGCCTTGCCTATCCCAAGTGAGGTGAGGGTTGCCTCGCCACGCCTGGTGCTTGGCCCGATGCCTTTTGGCGCCTTTAATAACATTGATGACGAGTGCCTTTAATAACATTGACGACGAGTGTAAACAACATACTATACTTGTTGCAAAAACAAACTAGTCTCTTGAAGTAAGGCATGGTGGAAGAATGCTTCATCAAGTTTTAGTGGGAACAAAACATGATTATTTAGAATCTAAAACACTTACTAGGATCACATGTTTATCTTTGTATTGGCCAAAATACTATGCTACTATGAAATAAAAATATGCAAACAAATGATTTTTCTAGTGTTCCATAATAAATCATTTCAAATTACAATACTAATGTTCACTATTTTAATGCCATAAAAAAGCATAATAATCCAAAAATTCACAACATCATGGTAACAAAATTATCTACTGTTTTGTAATTGAGATTGTTTGCTTCTTTGCATATGGTTGTTTAAATGTCAGAATGCTGATGTCATTGTGCCATTTTGCGAATAATGCATGTTGCAGATACTGGATTGTGTGATCTATATCACAATCACTGGATTTGTACTTCTGTAGTTTTCTGGTTGTTAAAGCTACAGCTATCTGTAACTTTTCATTATTGATGCTATTGGCAACCTTTGGTTTCAGAAAACATTTTCTTTTTAATTTTGATGAAATTGTTCATATAAACCTGACTTAGGTTTCAAAATTGCTCCTTTGGAATTATGGAGAAAATAAGTTCCATATTTGAAGTTAGATTAATGGTTTTGGTAAATTAGTTTTCACATTATAACAGTATAATTTTTTCTAGCCAGCAGAATGCTTTAATTTTGTTCATATTAAGTACTAGTTCTATGGGTCTTAAAGTTATGCATGTTTTAAGTTGTATTAATTGTTGTAGTCAGCATAGGAGCCACAGAATCTTTACTTAGGAAATCCAATTCTCAAATGGAATTTTAGTCCTAGTAAATGAATATTTATATTAAATGTTTGGAAAGAAGTCCAAATATGCCCTTCAATTCATGCCCAAAAGTCAATCCCCTCCCTTCTTCCCTTAATGTGAGGCAATTAGACATTAATCACGCAAATTTGATTAACTAAACCTAATAGGTAGCATTGTTAAGTGTTTGTATTCACGAATTGTTTGTATCACAAAAGTTGTGAAAGAACTCTTTTTTAAAACTTGTGTCCAAAACTACCCCCACCGTTTCAATTGCGAACCTTGGGAAAGTTAAAGGTTAAAGAACAGAAAGATTGGAAAAGTAAATTAGCTTGAGCTAAGATGCATAGCAACAGCCAGCCACCCAAATTGTAGGTGTGGGTCCGTAGCGCATTCAATCAGTTGCCTGTAAATTGGATTGTAATTAGGGGGAAATTTCTTAAATCTTGAAGCACTTTTTTACATCTACAGAGTACGGATGCAGATACTTCAATTTTGTCCTGTTTTGCTTCACTAGTAGAAATCATGGCGCCATGCAAGGGTTGGTTCTTATTACATCCATATATACATTGGTTTTTAGTTTCTTACTAAATTCTTAAGCAGCCACCTAAACGAAATGATGCAGTATAGGAAGATTAGGGTGTGCAGTTTTCAGTTTTAACTGAAAAACTGGAAAGAACTGGTTCTTTTCAGTTGGTTTAGTCTAAAACGGTATTTTTAATAATTTCAGTTATTCATCTTTTGGTTTACTTGTGTTAAGGATTGAATCCGTAACAAGTCGGAGAGGAAAGGAGAGAGTTATAGAAGAAATAGTAGAGAAAGAAAGGGGAGAATTGCAGAGTAGACAGAATTAAAGAGAGAGATATGTAGAAAGAAAGATTGATTAATATTGATAATTCTTGGAATGGGATCAGAAGATGGACCCTCCTGAGATTTATATAGATATCAGAAACTAACTCACAAGTCAACTATAGCAGCTACAATTTACAACTGAATCAGCTGCTCTTGTAACTACTACATTTCCCACCAAACTCCCTCTTCTAGATCTACTTATTATTTTCCAGAATCTTTCACATTCTGTTTCTATATCTCTTCCTGTAATATGTAACAATTTGCTACTTTTTTTGTGGGATTTTAGATGATTATGGAACGTAAATTTCAACCAGTTATAGTTTTCAGCTTCAGTAGAAGAGAGTGTGAACAACATGCAATGTCTATGTCTAAGCTTGATTTTAATACGCAAGAGGAGAAGGATGTTGTTGAGCAAGTATTTAATAATGCGATTCTCTGCTTGAATGAGGAAGACCGAAACTTGCCTGCTATTGAATTAATGCTACCACTTCTTCAGCGAGGCATTGCTGTCCATCATTCTGGCCTTCTTCCTGTCATCAAGGAACTTGTAGAGCTTCTCTTCCAGGAAGGCCTTGTAAAGGCCCTCTTTGCCACAGAGACAGTAAGTGTTTATCTCCACAAAGGGGCACCCCTGGGGTATGGAGGTGTGTGAATAGGGGAGGTTTTCCTGTATTCTTTCAAAGACCAGTGGCATCATTGCTGTTTAGCTTAACTTGTATAATTATTTTTCTTTGTGCAGTTTGCCATGGGTTTAAACATGCCTGCAAAGACTGTTGTTTTTACATCCGTTAAGAAGTGGGATGGTGATAGCCATCGCTACATTGGATCTGGGGAGTACATCCAGGTAAGTGAAGATTGTTTTGTTTCCCTTTAGTGCATTTAAGGAGCAAAAAAGGCACATCCATGTATACATGTAGACATCTATTTATATTTGTATGGTCACTTCAATTCCATCTTATTTCTGTAGATGAGTGGAAGGGCTGGACGTCGTGGCAAAGATGAGCGTGGTATTTGTATAATAATGATTGATGAACGGGTAATTTACAGCTAGTCCTATCTCTGCATTCTCTCGTTTCTGTTTCCTAATTTTTGTTCTGTAAGCTTCAGTAGCTTTTTGTAGTCTTTTTCTGTAAGCTGTAGCATATCATAGTCCCTATTAGCATTAATAGTAGTAGCTCCTATCATTACTTTTGGTTAATTAAATAAAGTAGAATTACTTTGTTTCACAGAAAAAATACAAACTTCACAAAGTTTTATATTTTTATCTCAATTTTTCCGTTAAGTGGTAATTACTTTTTGTAATTTTATAGAAAATATATCATATTAAAAGAAAATTATGATATTTCAAAAAATAATATAAATATCATGTTTTTGTAAATTTATTGAAAATATTTAAACTTTATGAAATTTATGTGTTTTTATCTCATTTTATGTAAAGCTTTTCATAAATTAATTATTTTGCAAAAAAAATTATGAAGTTAATAAGAAATAATGACATTTTATATAAGAAAGGTTGGCACTTTACCATGATATAAAAATATAGATGTAGATGAATACACTGAAGGACATGATTTTTAGATATTAAGGAATTTTGTATATTGATGCGGATTTAGTTAGTAATAGACTTGAATGGAGGCGTAAAATCCGAATAATGGAAGGAGTCTAAGGCGTGTGATTGTGAGATTGCCTGTGAGCTTATTTGTTAGAGGATCCATACAGCCGACCCCAATTTGTTTGGGACTAATGCTTTGTTGTTATTGTTGTTGTTGTGAGGAATTTTGCATATAAAATGGAAGTATGTGTATAATTGTGTATATATATAAAAAATTGTAAAAAAATTTGGCTTCGGTGCCTCATTTCAAAAAGGCATCCCCTCGCTTCTCACCTCTTGCCTCTCGTCTAAGGCCATAGGAGACCCTATCGCCTTTGTGTCGGCTCTCGCCTAATGCCATAGGAGACCCTATCACTCTAGTGTCGCCTCTTGCCTTGATAACTTTGGTAACCATATTACCTTTGTTTTAGCTCATGATACAATGTATACATTTATATGCCCTTCAATCCTATATTTAAACCTCCATGCAATTATACATAGGCCTCCCTCGTGAAAGAATATCAGTTACTTTTGTTTTTGCTGCATGTCATGGCCTCTTAGTATATCTTTCGAAAAAAGTACATTGTGATCTCTTTCTAAGTACATACTTGTATATTGCTTGTATAGATGGAGATGAATACACTGAAGGACATGGTTTTGGGTAAACCAGCGCCTCTAGTTAGTACATTCAGACTTAGCTACTATTCAATTTTAAATTTAATGAGGCGTGCTGAAGGCCAGTTCACTGCTGAGCATGTAATAAAGAATTCATTCCACCAATTTCAGTATGAGAAGGTTTTTGCCAAATCTCATCTTCCTTTTATACTTTGCTGGAGGTGTCTATAGTGATCAATTAATTGCTCATAGATCTGTGTACCTTTCAGGCTTTACCTGGTATAGGTAAGAAGGTTGCAAAATTGGAGGAAGAGGCTGCCGATCTTGATGCTTCAGGAGAGGTAATAATTTCCTTTTGGCATATTCCAATTACATTGTATTTCTTATGTAATTTTCTTATTCAAATAATTTTTATTGAATGATATGGGAATTTATGTTATTTTGTGCAGGCTGAAGTGGCTGAATATCACAAGTTAAAACTTGAGATGGCCCAACTCGAGAAGAAGATGATGGTGGAAATAACTAGGCCTGAAAGAGTTCTTTATTATCTTTGCACTGGTCGACTGGTATTCACTAAGCATTATCATTCTTGTTGAAGTTTGAATTCAACTGAACAGAATTTGTTTTGCAAAGTTGCTGGATTTCTTTTCCCTCATTAGTTGAATTTCTTTTACCAGAGCTGTCCTTTCTAACTGATAATCTCCTTGAGCAAAATAAGATTAGGAAAGCTTTGGCTTCTTGTATTTAGTTTTCTACTTTTAAGTTCTTGCATATATTTCAGATCAAGGTAAGAGAAGGGGGAACTGATTGGGGTTGGGGAGTCGTGGTGAATGTTGTTAAAAAACCTGCTCCTGGGTTAGGCACATTGCCATCACGTGGTGCTGGTTACATAGTGGATACTTTACTTCATTGCTCCCCTGGACCTAGTGAGGGTGGTTCACGGCCAAGACCCTGTCCACCTCAGCCTGGAGAAAAGGGTGAGATGCATGTGGTAAGCTGACACAAGTGCAATGATTGTCTTTTGCTTTCAGTCATGAGGTTTCAAGTAATTCATGCATTCTAATTGAGATCTGATTTCTGTTACATCTTCATTAGGTCCCTGTTCAATTGCCTCTGATTTCTGCTTTAAGTAAAGTCAGAATATCCATCCCTCCTGATCTTCGACCGCTGGAAGCAAGACAAAGTATACTACTGGCAGTACAGGAGTTGGGAACTCGATTTCCAGAAGGTCTTCCAAAACTTAATCCTGTAAAGGTAACTATCAGCAGCAATCAACAATTTTTAGGACAGTTGATAGTTTTAGACAAGATGACATTCTTTTTCATGTCTTTCCTGCCTCCCACTTGGTTCCTCCTCTTCTCCTACTTGGTTCTTTTGGAAGGCAAGTGGCATTGGGCTTTAAGATGGTGGCTTGCCCTCTTCCTCACTTCAATCTCCATGTGGTGTGAACCTGGTTGTCCAAGTTGTAAACAAGAGTTTTAAGTGGATGTAAATAAAAGCAATTATTATGTGACAGCCTCTGAATAGCAGAATTGAAGGTCCCCATTACAATTATCCAATTAAATGAGGATATATATGGGTAGTTGCCTTTGTGTTTCATTCCAGTATGAATTATGCTGCCAATAAGCAGCAGGGCAAATTCCCTTTTTAACCTAGCTGCCGACCAACTCTCCAAACCTTAAAAAATATATTTCCAGCTTCCTTAGAGTTCACTACCAACTAGAGAATGTTCTTCCCAGTTCTATTTTGGGTGCTATTGCTTCACAAATTTGTTGGTTAAAGCATGTACTTATGCTGTATCTAGAATGGATTATTAATATTATCCACTCCATGCCCCGAAAAGTAGAAGTTTAGCTATTGAAGTTCTGAATGTGCAAATCATGCCTTCTATACGATTTTCTAAATGTATTTATGCTCATTATTTATTATTATTACTTAATTACAGTTAATTTGTTAGTATCTACTAGTTTGCTACATTTTTGCAAATCTTCTTTTAAATTGTGTAGGAACTAGGAATAAGCTATTACTATAGCACATTAAAGTGCCAGGGAGTCTTGGAGCCTAGGTACAATGGTCAGGCACACACCCAAAAGGCACAAAAGGGAGAAAATTAAAATCAGATATTTATTCATATTAGCTTTTGTTTACCAAATTTATCTAAATTACCAATCCACAGAATGTAATAAACATAGAAAAAATTACCTTGAGATTGAGAGAGTTTGGTTTTGATTTCCTTAATGTACACTATGGCTGGTGGTTTTAGTTTTTAAAACATAATGCATGTTGGGCTTTTCTTTTATTCTATATGTCCAGTTTCATTAGTCTACATCAATATGATATTTATTTACAAATTTAGCAGAAAATTTTTATTTAGAAATTTTATTGCTATATATATGTATATAATGATTTACAGTAAATGTAGCTTTCTAAAATTGATCTTTTAATATTATATCTGACTTTTCTTTTGAACTGTAAATGTTTAGATAATCTTATAATGATTTTAGTTTAATTCTTGGTTTAGTATCGGGTTTAGTAGTTTTGAGAATGGTTCCAAAAAAAAAAAAATACTCTTAAGGGGCAGCCGATTCAGTTCATTTCAGACTGATTCAGATTTCTGACACAGTTTCTATTTTTATTAATAACCCTGCTTGCACCTGAGTCATGCTTTTAAGAACTCTGGCTGTTATCAATACATTATGGCCGTGACAGCCTCATTTCTATTGCATGCAACTGTGTTCCATTTAACACTCTGGTAAATCTTTGATGCAGTGGTCAATTTCACCTATGATTGCATTTGGAGATTTGAGCCATTCTTTTAAAAATTTCAAGCTGTCTTATTGCTATTTTCTGGCTTTGTTCTTGGTTAAGCAATGACGACTGTATCAAAAATACTTATTCTCCTTTCATTTCCTTTGCATTTTTATTTAACTAATTTGCCATATTTAAGTGTCATTTCTTTGGACTTTTGGGTTTGTACCTGTTGAGTGCCACTGCCACTCAGGTTAATTCAGTGGGAAGAAAGGGTTGCTATGGTTGGTTAACATTAATGCTTTGTTGTTGTCACTCTTAAAATTCTCTTGGATGCTTTTTCTAATAGAAATTCGTTTTTCTCCCACTCTCTAGTCTCTACTTAGTAATTTTTTAATGAAAAATGTTACTGTTTGGATTAGTCTGATATTGCTGTTATTTATCTTGTGGTTATATTGGTTTGCAGGACATGAAAATCGAGGATCCTGAAATTGTTGATTTAGTCAACCATATTGAACAACTGGAAAAGAAGTTGCATGCTCATCCACTGCACAAGGTTTGCCATATCAATTCAGAATCAAATCTACCAATGAAATTAGAGATGCAGCTCTTGGAAATCATCTTCCTGAGTAATGCTGCTTAAAGCAGTTGTCTTCATAATGGCATTTGTTTGATTTGTTGCATGCAGTCTCAAGATGTGAATCAGATAAGAGATTTTGAAAGGAAGGCAGAGGTGAATCATGAAATTCAACAACTCAAGTCAAAAATGCGAGATTCGCAGGTAGTTGTTTTTCTGTTATATTCCTTCAATTAGTCTGACTGAAACTTATAGGAGGCATATATCTCTGTGCTGGATGAGACTCACTGTTTCTAGCCTTTTTGTTTTGATATTTTTGTAATTTTTTCAGTTAAGAATTCATTGTGTCTGTAAGTTGATTGAGAGAGTGAAACAAAGAAATAGATCTGATTTTTAAAGAAATCCTTTTGATTGAATTTGCTAGCATGAAATCACATTTATTGTGGTAAACATGAATGAGTTTCACGTGTTCATTCTCGCATTGGCGACTGCATGGTCTTTCCCAGTTGATTCTTGTGATTTTTCCCCTAGCATGCAACTCAATTGACACATTGATTCTATGGGTCTCATTTGAATATTCTTTTTCTGAGCTACATATCTGCATAAAGAATTATGGTTCACCCACTATCATTGTATTTCCCAATTATACATTATACATATATATGTCATTGAACTTCAAAGGAACATGGATAATAGAACTTTAATATATGTGATATTGAAGTCACTATGACCTAATTCTGACCAAATTCTTGTTTCCAATTTTGCCTTTGCATTTATAATGGAGTTAGGTGATATGTTTTGTAGTCTTAGTGAGTGACCCAAACACTTTATTTTTATTGTGATAAATTTATGTTTTTCCCTTTTTTTCCGATGTGCTGTTGCTAAAAACAATCAGGACGGTATTAAAATTTTTTCTTACTGTGCAATACAGATTTTCTTTAGTTTTGATGTAAACTGCTGGTCAACTAGCTTAGATATAAAAGTAATGAGAGATAAAGAGTTGAAAGTGAAAAATAAAAATAAAGTGCTTAGTTGACCCACCTAAGGCTATAAAACACATTAGGAAAAAAAAAATTCAACATGGATGCTGAGTCAATATTCAGTATTTAGCCAGAACAGATGTGAAGTTCAATTATGGGTAAGTGACAAGTTGAAAGTTTAGTGGCAATTATTGGGAATGAGAAGTCCAATGATGCCGAATGAATTGTCCATAAAACTAAATATTGCTGTTAGCTGTTTCATAGGGATGATTTGGCTCTCTGTTACTGCTGATCTTGTTATTTAAAGGCAGTGGTTGAATTTCATAGGTCATTGCAGTTTTGGCTCTGTTGATGTGTGACCATCATTAGGTAACAGTACAGAAAAGAACCTGCTGGCTTAGCCAATTTTTGTTTCCTTCTCCTATATACTATGATAGCAACAGCCAGCTGTGGTTGCCAAGAGCTAAAACTAGCCTAAGAGACTGAATTTAAGCCTTTCAGAGTTTTTTGGCAGAATTGAAGAAAGATTAGCTACTCTATGAGCCTTTCTCTGTTTGTCGTTGAAATTCATATTGTTATAATTTATGGCTCTTTTTTGATAGCTACATGACAATGATAGGCTTTTTATTTAATTTCTCTCTCTTCCAATTTGTTTAGTAGGTGATGACCACAAAACGTGACAGCACATTTTAAGTTTTGCAATTATGCTCATTTCTAAGTTGTTCTTTTTTTTTTTTTTTTTTTTTTTTTTTTTTTTTCAAGTTTTAGTGTCAATTCTGTAGATATT
The DNA here is from genome assembly GCA_948266635.1 of Cnidoscolus chayamansa. Classification (NCBI taxonomy): domain Eukaryota; kingdom Viridiplantae; phylum Streptophyta; class Magnoliopsida; order Malpighiales; family Euphorbiaceae; genus Cnidoscolus; species Cnidoscolus chayamansa. The sequence continues at coordinate 699 of CAOGCB010428715.1, read as the reverse complement.
TGTCTTAATATAATTCTGTGAAATAATGTGTATCGTCTTATTCTGTATTCAACTGCTTTCATATTACATATACACAGGTTTATATACATTGAAACCTAATCAATGCTAGCTGTAATTTAGCTGAAATCCAGGGATTCATTTCCCTGGATTTAATTCTCAAGGATCGTGTCATGATCCTTGAGAATCAGGCCTGAGATCAGGCTTTAATCCCTGAGAATCAGGGACTGATTCTTCTTGATTTGGAACTGAATCTTCTCTAATTAGAGTCTGATTCTTTCCATCTTTGTCAACAGAAGAGGAAGTGATCAAAGTTGGGTTAATCTAGATGTTGTAGAGCTCATGTGAAGCACAAACTCCATTTACCTAGGAGCTTCTGGACAAAAAGATGGGAAAGGACAAAGAATGTCAACAATGGTATTGATGCAGGATGGTTGAGGTGGGTAGTGTAGTAGGTGTGCTACACCTACATGATTGCAAAATGCTAGCTAAGTCTAAAGGGTGTTTATCTAACATATGACAGTGTTGGCTGCTAAAAAAGCCCAACATTCACAAGATCAGTGTGGCAGAAATGTCAATGCTAAGATTGAGGTGTGAAAATGGGAAATACAAGGACGGATTGGATAAGGCAATGAATGCTGTAGGCAGGTGGGAGTGTTATTTGTTTGAGAAGGGAAATCGAGATGGTTTTGATATGCTTAC
>CAOGCB010428480.1:0-13947 GCA_948266635.1 Cnidoscolus chayamansa | reverse complement strand
TTGTATATTGATTTTTCATATTAACATTAATGATAAGAAGTTACTGTTTCTTGGATTGTATAAACACAACACTATCATTGAATTGAATGGCCTTCTTTGTTAGGGGTAATGAAAATTTTGTGATAAATGGCAGAATTTTATATGTAAGTATTTATGTAATGAACATTTTTGAGTGGTTGTAGATGGTGTGCCACATAATAAGATTTAGATCCTCACCTTAAGGGTTTTCACACCTCCGGTCCAGACGAAATGGTAGAAAGTCAAATCACAGTAACTCAACGACAAGTAAGTGGAAAACCGGTATACAGTGATTTCCAAACCTAATTTATTGATTTTAGTTGAAGAAGTACCATGCTGAGTGATACCAACTTACCATGCTTTGAGATCATGCCCACCATTCTCCCACTTTCTCTTTTGCAAAAGAGATATAAACAGAATCTCAAGAAACTTAAAATCTAATACATATCTGAATATTAGAAAAATATTATTTTTAAAATACAAAATTATAATTTAGTAATTCCATTTAATATTATAATTTAAAGATTTTTTTTTTAAATTTTCTTTCAGTAAGTGATAAGCTAAAATGGCTTAGAAAAGAATTACAAATTACTTATTTTTATTTTTTATATTCTTTATTTGAAATAATTCATTTACAAAATAAATTATTAAATTACAGTATATTTTCCATTTTTTTAAAATACAAATTTTTTTAATTAAAAATAAGTTAATTCTCTCATTTTAAATAAAAAAAAAGTTAATAAATTGAATTAAATTGATTCCAGACATAAAGATAAGGAAGTTAATAGAAACTAGGTCAATGTCCAAAATGATAGAAAATGTACAACTGTTCTAGAAAGTGATGTCCTGAAAAATGCTTGGACGAGCTTTGCTGAGCAGCTATATGATCAGACAACCACTCTTGTATTCCAAGAATCGGTCTTGTACAATTCCCAACCACACACATATACCTAATCTTTAACTTTTTAGCCTACAAGTTTTCAGAAAAAATGTTGTTTCTCGACTAATAGACTTCATCTGTGATTGTGTTCAGGACGACGATGGATAATGTACAAGCAGTAGAAAGTACAAAATTGAAGGAAAATTAAACAATTTTTAGGCTATCTTCCAAGGAAGGCATTGGAGCTTATGGCAAGATCCTTTCTTCCACGTTCTTGTACATTCACCTGGATCGCCGTCGTCACAGCACTCGCAAACAATTCCCAGAGTTGCAAAAATCTTTGACTGGTCTGCAGATTTAGTTTCACAAGGTTAATTAGGCGACACAGAGAGAGAGAGAGAGAGAGAGAGATAGAAAGAAAGAGGAAGAGAGAGTGATCTCCTTTGAGCACTAACTTACTTTGTTCAGCTACGAAAGAAAGCGTTCTTGATTCTGCGATTGTTGGTTTCTGGGCTAAAGAAATTGCAAGTACAAGCACAAGAATCAGCAGATTAGACTTAGAAGACATACCCATGTTGCTGTGTTCTGACAAGCAAGTGGGTGAGAGATTTTATATTTATATACAACTATACAAGCCAATCCACAAGCAAGGCAAGTGGGGTTGAGACTTGAGAGGTTTGGATGTATCAATCAACAGCTCAATACGTAGATATGAAATGATGACTATTATATTGGGTAATTAATTATAGTAATCTAGAAGGGTTGGCTCTTTCTGCTTAGAATTTTTTGCAAAGGCTTCTAGAACCCAGACAAGGGGTCGTCCCGCACGTTTCCAAGTTACTTACGTTTCTGCGGGGAGACAGAGAGGTTGGTGGAAAGTTTCTGTCCTAATTCATGATGGACAGAGAGATGTAATGGCGAGGTTTGGCCTCTAGTGATTCGCTTGGCCTTTTTTTTTTTTAATGATTTAAAGTCGTTTATATATAAGATGGCACTTTGGTTTCAGAACTCTCTGGACTTTAGCCCTCAGGATTTACAGGTCTTCCCCATTAATTACGAAGTGGATGTGTGTGGTAAATATGCATATCTGACCCTTCAAAGACTATATATATAATTATTTAATAACCAATCATTACCTTACAAGTTTGGAATTGTTGAGCACCGCCTCAGAATTTTCAAGGGTAATCTGAACTTTAAGCAAAAGTTGCAACTTGGTTTTTTTTTTTAATAAAAATAATTTAATTTATAAATTCATCAAAAAATAATTATTATTTTAAATTTAATATTAATATCCTATAAATGAAAGAATTCAAGTTAAATTGAATGAATTAATTTCATAAAAAGTTGTCAGATTTTTTTTTTCAACTACTATTATTTTCAGTTATAGATAAGATGTGAGGAAGAGATTAGGAGAGAGAGAAGTGGAGTAGGTTATAATGGAAAATCAGTTATAGGAGGTAAAAGGATTACCAGAAATAAGACTAGCAGCATTACGGAGAAACTCTACTCCTGAAAACCATCTGCGTCTACTTCAACAAAATATTTACATGGCCCTGTGACTTGTAAACTGGCTATGATCGGAACCATTATACAAGAACTGAGACCTACCAACCTTCGTCTTATTTATATCTTTATACAAAACAAGGGCAAAAAGAAAATGCAAAATTTCAAGGAACATGTTAAATGAAATCGGAACCACTCCTGAAATGCTCAAGATCTGGATGAGTGTCCCTTCCAGGTCTGCGTGGGTTTCTGCACAACAACACAACAGAAAAATGCCAAATGCTTGTTAATGTCGACCTATCTTGGACCTTCTTAGGTCAGATAAGGTTAACTTCAAATCATTCCAAAATTTACAGTGAGATCTGTTGATACTTGAGCCCTTTGCAAGGGCAGAGCAAAGCATTATCAATGCCACCAGACAAGCATTTTCAATGTGGTCCTCAGACCATTAGTCAATTTAGCATCACCTAAAGCTCAAACATACAACTTCTTGGATTTACTATGTTACAAATAAAATAATATAATAAGCACATGTATACGGCTAAAAAATTAACCTATAGATTGTATTCCTTTTTAAGGAGAAAAAAATGTATTATACCTGATAAATCGATTAGGCTCAAAACCAGGAACACCAGGTGGACCATAGGGATCAAAACGAGCCCCTGGAGGAACACCCCTGCTTCAAGAAAATTCCCATTATTAGTTTAAGGGGGGAAAACAATAGTACATTGATAAAAGAAGTATAGAAACTCACGGTTGTCCGCCAGGAAAATTTTGCTCTCCACCAAACCATTGAGGATCATTAGGTCCTACAAGCAAACAAAAAAGTCAGTAATGTGACAATAATTCCATATTTCTGTTTTTCTTCCTCTTTTCCTAAATAAAACAGAAAACAATGAATGTTTAATTGCATTTCCAAAGAAAGTACCTAGAAGCATGCCCCCAGCGGTACCAAAGCCACCCCTGAAAAACAATTGCATTAGATAAAAAGTTCTAACTTGGATCTGGAATGATCAGATAAATAAGAATCACCAGTAAGTAACAATTTGGTACTCAAGTACCTTGTTGGATACATTCCAGCACCAGGGCCAGGAAAAATATCACTGCCACCAACCGGATTAACAGGAGGATATATAATTCTGCAATACAACCAAGGAAAAGCATTATGAGCCTTCATATCTCTATGAACAAATTTAGACTTATGTCATAGGAGGACGATAAGAAAACCACAGAAGAAAGGCAAACACAGACATCATAGTTCTGCAAATCTCTCTCTCTAAAGCTAAAGAGTCATAAAACCTCAAACATAAATCAACTTTAGGTTTAGATTAGTCCTGAATATATTGGATAACAATTAGCTAATGATAACAATAGTTGCAGCATATCAGAAGCAAATAACCATCAAAGAGTGATAACAGGGAACCCCTCTTCAAAATTCAAGTTACCAAATAATAATACAAATGTAAACGATAACATTAATACACTAAAGTAAAATTACTGATGCTGCATTGATGTGCATGATTGGTACCAGAATATACACCGAGATGAACAGAAAAATAGGTAATATGAACAAAATTCAGCGACAGTGAGAAAAAAAGAAAAATAGTTAATACAAATTCGGAGGATAGTTGATGAGGTGAACAAAATTTCATTCCCCAAAGGGTCGAAATTAGAGCCAAGCCACCACTGGACTGTTACATCACTACTATATGCCATTGCCAGTACATGTTATCGGAAAAATTATATGATCACAGTAAATGCCGTATCTTACTCTCCCTAATTCTCTCATTTTCTTCCGAAATTACAATAAATTATATGAAAAATGGTCATGGAATTGGTTGGTTTGGTTTTGAATTGAACTGAAGAGAAAGAAAAGTTTTATAGCTGAACTGAACTGAAATCAAACCAAAAAAGTCAATTTGGCAGTCGGTTTTGGGTCATTTCCACGGGCAATACACATCATAAAATTTTTCGACCTCTCAAATGTCATACCATCGAGTACAGACGATGAAAATTCAAATCAAAAGGTAACCCTAGCCTATTTCAGGAAGCAGAAGAACAGGAGTAAATTGGATCAAATTAAAATATGTAAGAAGGGTCAAAGAGATCAACATTATCGCAAATCATGTACCCAGCTTCCATATAATTACTTGAGAATTTAAATCAAATATCTATTTAAGCATGAGTATCCAAATTATCGACCAATGCAACCATTTCTCTCAGGCTTTCCAACCCTTCATATACTTTTGAACGAACAAACAGTAAGAGGTAGAAATCAAACTTCCCACAACCCTCCAAGTCCGCAATTAACAAGCATCTTAGCAACACATAAAGTCATAAACTATAAAGAATTTTAGACTGCTTTGTCAAATTCCTCATGTATTACATCTCTTACAGCAAATCAGACTGTTCAACTCTTTTGTATGATTTTCATAAGCACCAAATAAATAAGGGGCTGAGCATGTCTTAAGAATTAATTTTGAGAAATCCATCCTACATAATTGATTCAAGTCTAGTTTAATTCTTGCAAACACCAATTTATCTCCATAAAGCATTAAACTTAGTAAGAAGGTTCTCCAGAGAAATCAATCTGAAGATTATGCAATTGCATTCTCTCATAATAGAAGAAAGTTCCAGTTATTTGCAAACTACCCAGAAAGAAAGGAAAGAAGAAACATAAGTAATAGAAAAGTTACGGGCAAGATATTCCATAATCAAGTAGAAACCCAGAAATAAACATACCCTGAAGGATGAATTTGAGGACCTGTCGGTTCAGCAATCCGAATTCCAGGCTCATTTATGCCACGCCTTGAGCCATCACTCCCATCACTTGTTTTTGAACTACAAACACAAAAAATAATTCCATGGAAAGGCACATCACTAGATTCCTGGCCTCAAATGAAACTACCTTTTATGGCTGCTTTTAGCGGGTAGAAAGAAAAATCAAAACAAGCCTCACACTCTGAATTGTCTTATAAAATCAGGATTTTGATTCATGATTTAGATCTCAAGTAGCCAACATAGTTTCAAAACAGCACTATACCACAAATAAACTCCAAAAGATGTAGACAATAATGATGTTCTTGACATATTGAATAAGACCACATAACATTTAGACAAAAACTTTGAACATGATGCTCCATTATAATGCTAAAACAATGGAGAATAAGAGAAAAATCTGTTGCAAACCATTAGGAATACAGGCTTCTCAACATAGTTTCAGAACAGAACTATAGCACAAATAAACTCCAAAAGATGTGGATAATAATTATGTTCTTGACATATTGAACAAGACCACATAACATTTAGACAAAACCATTGAACATGATGCTCCATTATAATGCTAAAACATAGGAGAATAAGAGAAAAAACTGCTGCAAACCATAAGGAATACAGACTTCTCTTCTCCATCTAGCTTAGGAAGCATGAATAAAAGGCATCCCCTTATTCTCTATCTACCTTACTAAAACAACCTACTTATCTCACAGGCTCCCTAATTAGGGCAAACTTGCCTGAACGTAGCTTCAAAATTCAGTTATTGCATAATAATTCTAAACCTTTTTTACTTGCATGCACCATGGAATTCTAGAATTTTAATCCTTGTCCCTAAGCCTAATGGAATAAGATTATAAAAATTAAGATATAAAAATTATGACAATTTCAATAATAAAATAATTCTTCTAAGCTCAACTACATCAACTATAATGACTACAGGTAAATCTAAGAGCATAAATCTTTTCCGTAGATAACTAATGAATCCGTATATGGCCTCTAATGATATATATAGGCTATAATTTAGAACTTCTATTTATAGTTAATTAAAGACCTGAACTTTCGAATTAAATTTGTAGCTGATCAAAGAATATCGAGATCTAAGAAAGCTTCCAATTGTCAGAAATAGAAAAAGGTTCTACTCATAACAGAGTTCTCTCATAATATGCAACACATGACAAACAACTTTTAATCAATAGTTTCAGAGAAGTTCGGTATTTAGTAATATAAAATTGTGAATAATATCTTCATGACTTTTTCCTGCCCCAATTTATTGAAGTGTCTCATTTTACAATTCACCAATAGGGATGAGGAACTAAAGTTTTTGTTACCATTCCCCTGTTGTTTTCTTCTTTGTCAAAAACCAAAGGTTAAGCAGTAAGATTATAATTATGAAACTCGCTCAGATGGACAGACTTCAGCTAAATATAATTTAAAGAATTCCACAAAATTACATTTTATATGGGTAAAGAGCAAAATAAACAAAATTACTTGGGTTGATTGCTTGAGGAGCTTGCTTTTGAAGAGGAACTATCCAATTTGGACAAAATTTCAGCATTAAGTTTCTTAACAAGCTTGTTCGTATCCTTGAACTGAGCTGAATAATTTGCACCTCCGTTCTCCCCAACAAAGTCGATTACACTGCATCAATTACGCAAACTGTAAATAAAAGAACCCAATAAAAAGGAATGACAGAATTTCACTTCTAGGGATGACAAAATGAAATAAAATAACTTACTCGATTTCGAGATGGACCGGCTCTGCTGCCTTGTCAGCCAAAGCATCGATAATCAACTGATCATTCATGACCAAACACTTAACTAACACCTTGATTCCATCCTTCTCGGGATTTAAATACACAAAAGCATATTCGTTATCGGAATCGTTCCAGTGTTCAATCCCCACCTCATCTACACGAAAACAAGAAAACCAAAATTTCATCTTCTTTTCTCATGATGGAATATTAGCAGATAGAATTATAAAAAAAAAAAAAGAGCAAAAAAAAATACCATTAGAGGAAGAGTAAAGGGCATCATCGGAGAAAGCAGGAGGTCCAGTGGCGGTGAGCACGTAACCAGCGGCGAGGAAAGAAGCGTGAACGGCAAAAACAACCTTATCAGCGTTGTTCTTAAAAGATGGCCTGGCTGCCCTAATCACCGCCATTACAGACTTCTCGTCAGCCATTTTTCTTGTATGTTGATTTGGTTAGTTTTGTTGTAGAGAGTAAAAGGACTTTCCCGAGTGATTTTCAAGTATCGATGAACTGAAAAGCTTTGGCTTGGGTACGAAGCAAAGCTGCAAGAGACCTCTTTAACCTTCTAAAATCCAGATGGGCTTTCCTGGGCCCCTCAAATGTATTTTATATATATATATCAAAATCAACATACAAGACTAAATATATTTTCTTTTTCTCTCTGATTTTTTTTATCTTTATTTTATTTTTATTTTTATTTTTTTATCTTAAAATATAAATTTGTATTTATTTAAATTAATTAATAAAATATAATTAAATTAATAATTATTCTTAAAAGTAATGAATTTTATTTTTCATTATAAATTATTAAAAAATTAAAAATTGAATAAAAGTTTTTTTACCATTTTTTGAAAAAATATAATAATAAAAATTTTGTATTAATTTTGTTTATTTAACGGTATTATAAACTTTTAATTAAAAATATTATATTAATATTATAGATTTTTGATAATTGTGTAACGTTGAAATATTATATGTGTTTGATTTGAATTTTTTTTACGAGATCAATATAGGAACCGATGATAGAAATCGAAATCGTATCGTAATCAAAACCAAGATAAAAATCAAAATTAAAACTAAAAGTGTGTAGTACCAAACTGAAATCAGAATTAAAATTTGATCTTAATTGTAATTTCTAAAAATTTAAAAAACTAAAATTTAGTTCTTTAATTCTGATTCTTACTAAAAGTCGTACTAAAATCCAAACTGAACAACCTAATAAATATTAGTAATGACTTTTACTTTGTTTTAATATCTTCTTAAACAATTATTAATTTTAGTAACGCTTAAATTTATTATTAATTAATTTAAATAGTAAATTTAATATTTTATTTATTAATTTTTATCAAATTAATAATAGATTTTAAATTTTGTTTATTAATTAATTTTAAATTTATTATTAAGAAATTAACAATAAAATTTCTAATAATAAATTTATATCTATTAAATTAATAACGAAAAAATATATTACTAATTGAAAAAATTATAAAGAGATTAAATTAGTGGTATATAATAAAAAAATTTTACTTTACTTAAAATCACAATAAATTCTAAAAAAATTTATTGCGAATTTTTTTTTATTAATTTGAGTATTTAAACATCTTAATATAAACAAAAATTTTATGAGGCATTGTATAATTTATGAAATTAATTTAAATGTTTGTCAATAATTATTTTAAAATTGATAAAATTAATTTCATATTAAATTAAAATTAATTATCAAATGCAATTAATCGGGTTAACTTAAGTTTAACACATTTATCAGCAGTGTCCAGTGGCGGACGCAGGGGGGCCAGCCCTGGCACGTGCCCCCGACGACTCGAAAAGCCTTAGAGTAGTGTCTGTCAAGGGGCGGACGCAGGAGATCAGTCTTGGTACGTGCCTCGACGATCGGAAAAAGTTTAGAGTAGTGGTGCCCTGTGTTACAATGCAGTGATACCCCACCAAAACTACGGTCCTGCGTCCGGCATTAGATAATTAAACAACATGATTCCTTAGAACAACAACAATCATGAGAAGCGAAATGTTCAATTAATTTTAACTAATTTAACTTTGAAGTTCTATAGACTAATAAATTTTCTTTACAGTGATGATAAAATGAAATAGACAGCTTCAGATGTTCCCCTAATAACAGTATATACGTCCTGGACACTTCTTAGGCAGCAATAACCTCTGCTTTGTGTCTCCCGGTAGCTTTAATATAACAGAAAACTGCCACCAAAAAGGTGGCGGCGAGACCTCCTAGTATCACACCACCACCGGCGATCGACTTATCGACTGAGTGGTGATGCCTTTCGTGCAGCAACTCAATCTCCTGCCCTTTGACGCTAACGTTCTCTTCATGTTTAGACTCAGAACTGGTTTCTTTCGTATTAGAATGAAACTTACCAGATTCTGGAGCAATCGATGGGCTGTGACTGGGAGAAACCAACTGGTGCTTTCCTAGTTTCCTGGGAAGAGGTGGTTGCTGAGGCTTCATGTATGAGTTGGAGGGACTAGTAGCTGGTGGATCTGAGGAGACCATGGAGCGAAACTCATCGTTAGCCGCCATGGCTAGACCAACAAAAGCATTTGCCACCAAAATGAAGGAAACAAGAAGAATTTGAGCCATTTCTTTGGAGATCGATGCTTGTTTGAGGATGCAGTGAAGGTCAAGGAGAAGCTTTGGATATGATATATAGTGGGTTGGATATGAAGGAGAAATGAGAAATCCCATATAAGCGTGTGGGGTTGATGGAAATTTCCATTTGTTAGATTCCAGGGATAATTTATTGAATTTGATAATCTTCTATTACAGAACTGTCTTGCTTATGTTAAGTAGGCGGGGAAACAGAGGAAGGTACACGTGTAAGCATTAAAAAAATATTAGAAATACAACTAAGATCCAATTAAAGGGAACAGAAAGATCTGTATTATGTTTGTTTGTAGAGAGCAATCAGTTTGCTCATACAATATTTTTATAAAATGGGTTACAGAAATAATTCACCAGGGCACTGCTTCCCATAAATCTCACAAGGAAAAGAATCTGGTAAGAAGTTGCCTAAGAAATTTTCAGAAGCAAAACCCATTCTCTAGATCAAACCCATTGGGAGGTGTAGCCAACCCCAAATGAACACCAATAGAACATACAGTGAAAGACAGGCTGGGTTTGGGTGGCAATATTTCAAACATCTCTACATATAATCACGTAAAGAGAGAACAAAAATCCTTACGATAAAGTGTAAATAATAAATGTATTTGATGGTCGATGATTGATCTTGGAAAGTAGAGCAATTTTGTAGACTAATATTCATGCATATTGTCTAAGGAAAGAAGCAGCAAATAAATAAAAAAACACGTATAAGATTTCATTTCCTTGGAGTAATGCTTTTCTTCTGTCCATTCTTTATTCTTCATTGCAAAATCTGAACCTAAAGACAAGTAATTAAAAATAGCTTGTCTTGTCTGAAAACATGCAAAGGTGGTAACATTTTTTTTTCACTAGACATTAGTTGTATAACCTAATGACTGTGTCTCAGGGAATTTAGGCACAGAGATCTGCTTAAGATGTCTACACATTTGATGTAATGAAAGTGTAATCAAATGGGTTTGGTGCAATGACTTTGTTAATATTAAAAAAAATAACTTCTATATCTTTCTGAAAAATATTTTATGCAAAATAATCAAAGTCTAAACCCACGAACTCTTCATGGTTTTTGATGGATTGTTGCTGTGATTCCTGTTTCGGAAGGCTTTGCTTGATTGCGAGCAGCTCGGTGAGTGCATTGAGAAGTAGAGACATAATATCAGAATTGTTATTCTCTGGAGGCGGCTGTTGTATCAGTGACTTGAGAAGGGAAAAAAACAATAAGGTGATGCCCTGCGCAGAGGGAGCAAGGAAGGTGTAGGACACCTTGGAGTATAGAGACCAAAAGCATTTAATTGGCGAAGAAGGTTAATGTCAGCTTCTTGTCTGTGCATTATAGGATGGAGATTCTTGATTTGAAAAAAAAAATGGTTGGAGATCCTTTGCCAGCTCAAGAATGGGCGATTCTCAAACCAATGGGATGGCAAGTTGGCGTCCATTTCACATGCAGATCTCTCTCTCTCTCTCTCTCTCTCTCTCTCTCTCTCTGGGACAAGTGATTGCTCCCTCTTCTGAGCTCAGCTTCTTGGTCATATCGTCACCAATGACGAGTAAGTATGGAATTTTGAGTTTGCAATAAACTGATAAGAAGGCATGCACTTATATGTTTTCCCTGTGACTGATATTGTGACGTTTTTATGAGCTTATGATGTCTACTTACACCTCAATAAAGACAATAAACTTACCGAGGAATCTTTAAATTATTAACTAAAAAGGCAACTTATTCTATTTGTAATGACCCTATACAGCAAAACTGCTACTAGCACTAAGATTTAAATCAACTAAAAATTGTTAGATACACATTTCAAAGAACTCATATATTTATTAAAAATAATTTTTTAGCATGCCATAAAAACCATAACATAAACCCATAAACTTAGAGGTTCTTGATTTACCCCAACTGAAAAATCAGGCACTTATGGAAGAACTAAAAAAAATTTATATAGTTTTACCACATTAGATCTTTTATAAACATGGGAAAACAATATAAACATCTTATGGGCATAATATAGTATTTAAATCATAAAATTTACATGTCCAAAAACGATTTAGGCTCTACTGTTAACTGGAACCTGTCCCACTCAGGTGAGGAGAAAGGAGAAGCTACTGCACATAGCATAGTAAACAAAAAAAAAATACGTAGGGAGAAAAAGAGTTTGTAACAGCCTGTCTGAGCCAATTGTTACTAGTGTTACCGATCACCCAAAGATAATTGAAATATTAACAAATTATCAATATATATAATATTAATATATTTATAAATATTAATATAAAATCTCATGCACTATTATATTTAAATACACAACAATATAAATAATATTTAAATTTTTAATGAAGGTATCCTACGTGTATGTGTATTTATACATGTCATTATAATAAACATAATAAAATATACTCTAATTCAATATAAAATATCAAATTACATGATATTATATAATATATTGCTTAACATTAAATATTTCACATGACCTAGGGGCAAAATACATAAAATGACTATTCTATTATATCACGGTGTCACATCCAACTACATTGCATTTTTCAATATATCTTGTATACTTGTGATAAATAGGATTGAGAATTGGAGATAAAATTAAAGGATATAAAACGAGTAAGCTATTTTGAAATAGCTTTTAAGAAGATATAGAAAACATAAATATAAAAATATTATTTTTATGATCGTGTACATGCAAGATAATCAAACATTTCACTTTAGATAATATTATTATCAAGATTCCTAAGCAGGTTCTGATTGGCAAAGCCATCTTTTGGGAACCACATGAAATATAAATATATGTCAAAAAGCTTCTTTCGGCTATATCAAACTTGCCATATACATAAACATAAGTATAGATATGCCCTGGAATGTCCCAATTACTCTAGTGTTACTTTCAAGGGACAGTCCATGATACATCCCAAATGACATGCTAAATGGACAATATAACATGTCTGAGAACACAAACCTAAGAATATCATAAATGGTCATCAAACATAAATATATAGAATTGAGGGTCGTCTAATATTACTTTTCATATATCATGAATCAATGCAATACAACATATCTTGTGATTTAATACAAAACAACATGTAATGGTTGTGATGTATGAGCATGCCATAAAACATTCATGTTTTGTATTATAAAACGTTTAGTAAGTATCAACTCACCTGAAAATTTAGACGTGCTAGACAAATCATTAGTTCGTTACTAGTTTCTGAGTTCCGGGGTCCAATTCTATATTTTAGATTTCAGATTAGAGACTTTCAACGGTAAATCAAAATAGAATATACATTCAAAGTTGATTTTAATGATTTAAGTGGCATAACATGTATACTTAAGACCTTAAATTAGGGTACAATTGCTCAAATGATATCTTATGTGCAATTTTACTTGCTTGAAAACATATTTTGGCATGTGTTGAAGTTGTTGCCTTAATGAGTTGAAGATGATATGTTTCATATATAAAACTTTGGTAAACCAAATGGCACCGTAAGAGTGATATAATAATTATTTAATGCTTTGTTTGGTAAATTTTAATATATATATTATTATAATTATGTTACGATCGAAATAATATATATAAAATGATCAGAAAAATGAATATCAAAATATCGCATTAACATGTTTGAGCACGAAAAATATAAATAATATATAAAATTATATTTGATCTCATAATGATATAATTATATCTAATTATACATATTTCATGTGTAATCATATGAAATAATCTATATGATATATTATGTGCAAAATAGTCTATATAATATTTAAAAAAAAACTATTAAGTGTAGTTTTAGAAATACAAACTAAATAATTATTTTCGATAAATAATTAAATAAGTAAAATTTAATTAATATAAATTATTACATCAAAATTAATTAAACATGTCATTGAATTTAAGCATAGTTAAATTTGTTCTAAATCAAAATTCATTTCAAATGAGTCAAAAAATGTTCTGCACCAGCCGGGAATCGAACCCGGGTCTGTACCGTGGCAGGGTACTATTCTACCACTAGACCACTGGTGCGACACGCCATTTCTGTACCGTCTTCGACTCTGGTTGGTTTTTGGATTCATGTCCATCTCCATTCCAATCCAGCTTTCATCCCAAAGCTCACTCTTCTTCTCTGGGTTCTCCCACCTCGCAATGCTGCCATCATCATCATAGGCGGCCTCCCCAGAACTATCCAGACGGAGTATCCAAGTGGCTATGGAAGCGACTGCAGGCTAAGAAAGCTTAACAGTTTCTTAATGCTCGACTCTGCCGCCCGAGACATATTTACGAAATGCGAAAGAGAGCGGAGCTCAAGACAGTGGTTTCTGAGCTTGAACGTCCCTGCGAGGTGGTTTAGAGACCACCGAAGGTGTTCTCTGTCTGTGCGATTAGCAAGTGAAGGTCT